>RJJA01000225.1:49799-75626 GCA_003724045.1 Lepidurus arcticus | reverse complement strand
GGGGGGGGGGGGGGGGTTGAACCCCCCCTGGGTACGGGCCTGCTGACCATACCCATTTGATACATGTTTGTGCAGCTCAGTTCGTCGCACTGCCCTGTCGTTCAGGCAGTAAGGCTAAAGGTCGCTTAAGGTCAAGGGGAATTCAACAGGTCAATGACTAACTGGAACTGCTAACCGGAGTTCACCGCTTGCCTCCGAACAAACCACGTAGGCATTCTTAGTTTCTACGTTATTTATCCCCCTAAACTTACCTCCCCTCAAAGCCCGGAGCCTGTTATTTCCACGACCTTGCTTTTCTGGACGTTACTCACTCATCGCATGAAGACATACCGTATATCGATTAATTGTGTTTCGAAAAAAACACGTAGGGAAGCGAACGAGACTTGGTTCATTAAGAGCACAAAGCACGACCATGAACAGAATTTACTTTCTTTTTATCTTGCCCTGTTCGGAGGCAAATTGGGTACTTTTTTCATCCGAAGATCTTTTTTGTCTTCCGTATTTTGCTTCCTGGAGACGTCACGGCCCTTAACACAGTGGCTCCTCCCTGCAATCGATGGTGGCCTTGCCCTATGTGTTATGCGTCTCAAGGGCAGGGCTGCGGTACGGGGGAAACGAAACGGACGGGACCGAGACTTGGGACGAGAACGCGCCTGGGAACGCTAGGGAGAGGGAGCTATACTCGTGTCGTCGTTCCTGGGGCAAGCAAAAGTAAAATTCCCTTGGCGTCGGCGAGTGCATGTCACAAGAGTTTCAAACACGGTAGAGGCAGGTTAGCCGGGTCTTTTTTATTGACAGGACGCAGTGTCGGGAGTTCTAAAGCGTGCGTTGTTGAATTGATCATTATGTCGCTAAGCGTGTTCTTGTGGACGTTGCTGTGTATAAACGTTGTGAAGGGAATTCATAGTGAGCAATGGACTGCGTATGATGGCGAAGAGTATACAATGGCCAATTTAAATATAACGTATTCGATTGGACTTCGTGACGATTCTTGGCACGTGGAAGAAGGCGAAATGGCCAAATATGGTACGGGCCGCATTGCAGGCACGGCTGGTATTTTGATTCATATTCGTACATTAAATGGCTCCTCGCATCACGGTTGCGAATTACAAACCGCTTACGAAAATAGCTTACCTAGCAACGAACCCTGGATCGCTCTCGTGCGACGAGGTTGTTGTAACTTCGATGATAAGCTGGAAGCCGCGTATTGGAACAATGCTTCAGGACTCATTGTTTACAACAATAAGGAAGATGGCTTACAAAAAATGACACTACGCAACAAATACCGTAAGTTTACGTTATCTCGGCCAGACTTATCTCGTCTGTTCCATATTTTGATCCCCCTCAGCGCCAACACTTGTGTTTAAACTGACGTTTGAAATATTCGTTGACGCACAAAACAAAGGCGAGTCTTGGCTCACGGGGTTCGTTAACATGAGCACGGCTGATGTGGACGTGCGTTTATGTTTTGGTTCCAAAATAGACCATGAGACTACTGCCCAAAGTATCAAGTATATTGAACTTGATCTCGAATACAGGCATTCTTCCTTTCCAAAACAAGGATCCACATAGTTTTAAATAGATTGCTGTCATGTTTTTTCGTGGCATGCATTTGTTAGGAAAATTAACGATAAATCTACTTTGATCTATTTTTCAAGCTCTAATTTCTGGCTAATCGTGAGACTTCAAAGATTTCGCTAAGTACTGTTGTGATTGAAACGAGAAAGTTTGAACAACAAAAGGTTTAGTAAAGCGGAAAAGATCATTGAAGCGAACACTTCGCACTGAAGTTTTGCCACACAAAAGAAAATCTACCGTGTGCTGTAATTTGAAGCTTTTCAAAGAGGAGTATAAAGACGAAAAAGGCTCGTTATCTGATTGCAGTACTTATTCTAACGAGTATGTAAAATAATTACTAGTCAGCTGTGAATCTTTTGTGTCTGGTCTGGCTGCGTAGTCGAATTAAAACTGTCGGATATAATTTTTAGCGTGAATAACAAGTAGGTTAATAAAAAACACGTACTTGCACGTGCCGGAAAGGGTTCCATGTATTGAGCATTTGTTGCATTTTTTCTCCTTTCCTTAAATAATCATATCCATCGCTGCTATACCACTCGAGTACAGTACTCCAACAAACTATACTGCCCTAATGGTCCGCAACGACGTGTCTGGAAACAGTGCTGCGAATGGCCGTGCGAATAGCCCTAGCGTGTTTCGTAGTGCTGTTCCCAGACGCATAGTTGCGGGCCATTAGACGGTATGGTTGTTGGGGGTCGTTTTTTTAAGAGTACTGTAATATCTGCTTCTTAGTATAATACCATTTTCTATTCATTTGGGGAACTTGAAGAATGTGTACGTATAAATAATGGGCCTGTCCTTTTTCATCCCTTGCGTATTATTTAACTAAGAAATCTTCCTAAAAAGTACTTCGTAATAAATCAAAACTTAAATGTCTCGAAAACGCTTATGTCGAGACACGTTCTTATGAAACTAAAAAAACCCCCTTAAAAAACTTGAAGATACCCCAGGAAAAGCACAACTTCGCACCGGGAAGCATTCGACTTCCTCTTGGGAGTTCTGAATATTTTTCTTTATCTTATTAGCCAGCATAAAATCCGCTGTTTGAGACGCCTCATAATAAGTCTCATAAGAACTAAACCCATGTCAACGTTAGGCGCGTGATTAAAATGTAATTTCCGGTATAAGCGATAGCCATTGGTTGCGTTAATGAAAAAGTTGGGGAAGTCGTCATTTTGAAATTTCATAGCGTATGCAAGTGAGAGCATCTCGCGAATGACATTGGCCTACTTCCCAAAGAAGAGCAGACCAGTTTTCACTTTTTTTTCCGGCTGAGCGGCTGCCTGCTGGCTCAAGAAGTGGAAGGTCACTCCTCCTTCCTCCTGGTTGGTACCGCGAGTTCTTCTCTGAAAATCCACCTTCCTGAATATGCTTCGTTTGGTAGCCAACTTATTAGGTTCTTGTCTGCTGGGAAAAAGTGGACGACTACCTGACTTAGCACCGGTAGACATTTTGTGGCTCTTACCGTGGCAAAGCTCACGTCAACTATGTCCTTGTTGTTGCGGTACAGTACATTTACTAGTACCATTGCTTCCCCGAGACCTTCCCCTGCCCAGCAACCTTACAGAACGCTTTTGGTTTAGGTTTAGAATTGCAGAAACTACCGGAGTAACCGCTACGCAGAGAAAACTCGGCCAAGGCCAAGTTAGGTAATTCGTGAAACTGGGCAACATTACAAACGAGGAACTCGTACACATATGTAGGTAAAACCTCTAAGCCAGTACAGTAATAGCCAGTAGAAAACATTCGTTTCATTTTTATATGTATAATCTTTTTTTATTGAAATTAAAATAGTGCAAATCTTTTTTTTCTTTTCTTTTGGCATGACAAAGCCAAGCCCGCTTTCGGAGAATTTGACAAGCTGCAACGACGACGCTTTAATAAAAGAGAGAAAAGTGCTCAAGGTTATCTTCCCAAAATCGATACGGATGGCCAAGATGCTGCGTTTCAGTTTTTTCGCCCAGCAGAACGGGAATTTTCTGTTCGTAAATTAGTGAAGCAACAAAACACCCAATCCGTAATCCTGAACAAGCTGAATGCTTATCTTCTAAATAGTTGAGCCCAAATTCGATAAGCAACGATCTCCTTATGACCCGGATATAGGCAACTCGGGTTATTTAGTAGGGAAAGAGCTATTGAAAGTTAAGATAACCTAGCTTTAAAGCCGGTCGCATACAATTCCGGTCATTGTAATACAATATAATATAGTTATAAAATATAATTAAAATATAGTTATAAAGTATTTGTAAAATTGTAAGTTGTCCATCTCCATAAAGCGTCTTTCAAAGCCACAACAAATATCTAAACTTGAAATCTTACATAAAAGTCACTCAGCCTCCCGTCATCATTTATAGTAATGCCTTTGGAAACGGGGGTACTAGCCTAACAAACATAAATAACAACAGTATACATAAAAATGTTGGCCAAGGTTACATCCGAACAGCTCTAATATGGACTTGTGCTATACAAGTCCGTTTCCTATACGGAATTGTCTTAGGAATAGCTGTCTTGCGTGTTCCTACTTTCGGGAACTAGCATCTGTAGGCCAACCGTCTACATAGAACCAGTTTAGAGCTTGTTTGCTGTAAGCTATGAGCTAAGACCTATATTCAAGGCAAACCACTTTGGGGAGTAAGATTCCAAAACTCAGATTTTTGGTTCCTGTTATGCAAATTGACGTTCACGGAAGGGGAAGGCAACACATATGACGAGACCTGTACGTCAAGCAACGTGTGAAAGTCTTCCGTGTCCTCATCCTTTTGTCCTTGTCCTTTACACGTTTCTTATTTTGAACTTCGCGAATCCGAACGGAAACCCTACTTAGAATATCCATTGGAATCTAATTAAAGTCTGGAAAGAACAACGTGACTTCTTCGGAAACGTGACTTTCTTCTTGTTCCTTGATAACACGAGCATATTTTTAATCTGTTACGCGGTTTGTATGTGTTTGCTTGCTCCCTTTGCAGGCGACAAACTCGTGGCGGTTTTTATCAGCAATGAGAAAGGAGAGGAACTGTCCAGCTTGGTGGACAATGGAACCAGAATTTACCTTACTGTCTCTGTTGGAACGCACTTCACGTATCGTTTCAACAATATCAATCGGTAAGCTGCTTCTGATAAACCTATTCCTTTGTTTTTGACATTTGCTACAATTGCATGCCTTTCCCGTAATTTATTCGCATATTAACTGTGTTTGTTATGAATCATTCCTAAACTTCGTAAGTTTTGTTACGAAAGTGAAAGCGAAAGTTTAATCCAGCCCGCATTGATCTTGCTGACCTGCTTTACTGAACAACTAGGTCACGCTTTTGGGGCGCATATCAGCCATAACTCATTTAAATCTCAAGTACTAAAGCTATTTGATAAGGCTGAATAGCAGCACTACAGACTTGACACCAAAAGTGTAATAATTTAAAGCTGCATAGAAGCAATGGTATGAATTGCCTTCTTTCCCTTGCGCATTAAACCTTTCTTTAATAAATTAGAAGAAAAATAAAAAACAACTTCAACTTGGTTAGCGATATGTAATCCAATTTGCTTTCGGTGACGTTCAAGAACAAAACCACGCTTGCGCTCGGCTTGTTGAAAATTTAGTGCCTGCCTGTGGGAGATTTAAAACGTTGAAGTGGTGAACGTCCCAGTTGTTAGTTAACAACCCAAGTAGGCAGGAGAGCAATTATAGAGAGACAGCGAGGGGAGAACAAGCACCTTGGGTCTTTCTAAAAGCTCATCCTATCCAGTTGTATATTCTCTTTGAAGTGAGCGTACGTGACAATACTGAGACAAAAGAGTCAAGCGTCGCTTCAGAATGACTACGGAAGCCGACTTGTCCCAGCCTGGTGCTGGAACAAGTCCGTGGGATCCGTTAGAAACGATTTTTCAAAGAGATCGTAGACCACCTTGGGGTGTGATTGCTTTCCCTGCAGCAACAGTGCGAATGTCAATATACTGGTCCGCTAAGTTGTTAATACTTTCGATTAAATTTGTCATTCTAAAGCTGCAAGAAAGAACAAAATTTTGGCTAATGTGTAATATGTAAATTTCTTCTTGTTAACTGTTCTAGGACGTCGGTCATGTTTGTGTCCATCTCGTTTATCGTCCTCATGATGATCTCGCTGGCTTGGCTTATTTTCTACTACGTACAACGTTTTCGTTATTTGCACGCCAAAGACAGGCTGTCCGTAAGTCCTCATAGGTTCTTGTAAACACAAAGCTGCAGCTGTCAAGTTATTGAACTTTTCTCTTTCCTACAGAAACAACTTACGAGTGCTGCTCAAAAGGCTTTGTCCAAAATTCCAACCGAAGTCGTCAAGAGTTCAGACAAGGTATCTTTCAATGAAGTTTACAGACACAGCTTAACATTTTAACTAAAAAAAAATGCAGTTAAATGAAAGTGAAATTACAACGTAACTTTTAGATGACGGTATGTTTATGAGGGCTCTATATACCGCCAGTTTTCACTTGTACCCAAACTTTAATATCAGACAGTTAGATTAACGTTGTCAGATCAAACACATTGCGGAATTCATAGAACAGAATATCAGACCTAATTTATTGCAAAAATGTCAGGAACGGGCTTGCATTGTTAATAAGCTCGCTAATTATCACTGTAGGAAATTGGAGAAGCAGAATGCTGCGCTGTTTGCATCGAACATTACAAAAGCGGAGATGTTGTTCGTCTATTACCTTGCAGGTAAACGTCGCGTGAAAAAAAGCAAGCTATGCTTATTAGTGACAATTACTGTATTAGGCACGAGTTCCACAAAGTTTGCGTAGATCCCTGGCTTTTGGAACACCGGACCTGCCCCATGTGCAAGATGGATATTCTGAAACACTATGGCTACGTGGTAAGTTGAGCTACGTCCAATATTTGGCATCGATATAGAAGTGAAAATCGAAATGTAGCACACGAGTTGAACGCTTGAATGCAAGTGAATTATGCTCCTTGATTTCATGGTTGAATGCAATCAGTACAAACAATCCTTGCTCAAACTTTTACAGAGAGCCAAAAACCCAAGCTTCAAATATGGGCGAGTTAGCTGCTAGGCTGTTTATTATTCAACTAGTAGAAATTACCTTGCACAAGTAGTTCTCAGGAACGTCTGCCATTTGTTGTTGTGTCTATAGTATAGTAATTGATTTCGAACATCTGTCTGAAGCTCGTAGAGCCAATATGATATTGATCATTCGTTATGCTGATCGTATTGTGTCGTTATACTGTACCTTTTCGTGTATATTTTTAGTTCACTGGCAGTCAAGAAAGTATTATAAATATGGATATGGAAGCGCCTATTATCCCTACCGCTCTCAGCCGTCGAGATGTGTCTACACCGAATTCGCCGTTTTATAACGCAACTCAAACTGTAGTTCAAGATCCATCTGTTCAGCGAGGGCAGGATGTAAAAGAACATTTATTAATTCTGATCGTGATAAATTTTTTATGTCCTACGTTTTTTTTCGTATAGCCCAATTTACCTGATAGAACCTGGACTTGGGGTCGTGGATTGCGATGGGGAAGAAATTCATCGGATAATACTACGGTTACTCCTACATTAGTCGTCTTACCGTCACAAACTCCTGAGAGTAATATAACGCATATAGCAATGAAGAATGCTTTAACTTTTTCTTATTTAACGCAGTTTCGCCTTCCCAATCTCAACTAGACAATGATGCTGAAACAGTCACGACTATAAGCCACGCTGAAAGTTTGTCGTCCTCTGCATTACAAGAATCATCTGCCATCGACTCTACGTTTCCACTCACTCCCCATAACTCAGCCGATGAGTTGCCTTCCACTTCTTTCCGCCCATCAATACGGACTCTTTAGAGAAAGAAACGCGATAAGCAACACGAAGCATTTCCAAAGTTTCGTTGCGAAATCGCGCGGATACAGTCAGACGCGGTTGCTGCTGGGATGTTTACCTTGTGTCTTCCCAAGACATTTGTTTTGCTTGAACCCGCAATTAACATATCTTAGAAAGAGAATGGAACATGGGCATTAAAATAAGGTGTGTGCTATGCCAATTAATTTCAATCCTAGGAAATTAGTGTAGAGCGCAAAAAAATGGTTAAGGATGAAAGTCTTGCAGTGACTATTTGGTCCATGGCAAACTATGATGCATTCGTATTGGATATAAGGAAGCTCAATGCAGAATTAATAGTGTATAAGCCAAACAGATTCCTGTTAATTTATCCAGAAAAAGTATTTCTTTGGTATACAACCTGTATATAAGTATGAACGAGAACAAAAGCTCTGTAAATATGGACTAATATTCAATAAACGCTGTATCCCTAACATACTGTTTTAATGTTTAGAAATATAAAAGCATCTTTCCTTTTCCATCAGACATTCCTTTAACGTTGAGTTTAAAGAATTGTTAATTATCTGCAATAGAAGTAGGGGAGAGTCGGTATCTTTGACACAGTTTTTACGGAATCTTTTTTTCTTCCAAAAGTTACAAACGTATGTTAATTATTCCAAGGTTGTTCTATCGAACTTTTTCCGGTACTTGTCCTAATTTTTCCCCTCGTCTAAAATAAACCGTTAAGGTGTAGCAATTTTTTCCCAGTAGTCGTTGGGTGTTTCAAATCACCCGAAAGTGGAAGGCGCTATGACACACCTCGGGTAAGCTATGACACAGAAAGAAACCGTGTTCATATCGTCCGTTTATTGATGTAATGTAACATAAAATAACATCATAATGTAAAAATCAAACATGGGCAGTCAAATAGGGGACACTGGGTTACATTTTAAAAGTTAAAGCTCGAATTTTTAAGAGACGCTCGAAGACTATGAGCCGTTGCTTCGCACGCGTGGTCTTCTTCCGTTAAGCGGTGGTCTTCGTGTCACACACGGCGTTCAGTGGTGTGTCATAATAGCCGACACCGCCATCTTGAAGTAAACATCAGTTATCTTTAAGTCGGCGGTGAATTTTACTAAAATCATCAAGGTTTCAGGTTCGTAAGACCAAAATGTACCTCCTCTCAAGTATTGTTTAATTTAATTAGTATACAGATGGTTTAACAGAGTTCAGTTTACGGCTTGAAACACAAGTTGCGGATGTGAAAAAACATCTTTTAATTTTTACCTCGCGTCCATTCAACTTTTGTGTTTTGTTACTATGTTGAGACATTGATACAATAGAATCTTTCAACAGGTTAAGTTTTTCCCGGAAATTCCCAATAGTTGAGAAGTAAGAGCGCTGTCATAGTATACTCCGTGTCAAAGATACCGACTCTCCCCTATCGTTTGCAAGCTCATTAACGTTCCGTGGTTACATTTACTCTATTTCCATTCTAAGGAAAGAAACTGCAAGTATGCACTTCTTTCACCAAGTAAGTTTATTTGCCTTGAAAACACGCCGCACATCAAGAAGGAAAAAAATTACGCCTACCATCAGGTATATATGGTACAATACAAATTGTCGGTTGCATCCCAATAGATAATTTATAATTTACGTTTCCCCAGACCAAACGCATATTCAAAACTGAGATAGATAGAAACCTATTTTTTTGTGATATTTAAGTCTTTTCCTTTTCGTGTTTTCTTCACCTCGACCAGATAAGATCTACCCGTAAGCCAAGCGCGGGGAGGATATACCAAGACACTTTGGAGGGATCTAAAGCACTACCATAAGACACCAAAATTATGTGCTCGAAAACGCGATACAGATTTAGTTAGGGTTGAAACAAGTATAAGTGGGATGGAGCCAGAGCTTATAATAAACTTATATAGAGTAAAATGTACGGATTTCCTTTCCGCTGTTGGTTCGGGTCTCTATATCACACTACATGGTTTTTGTTTGCTTCAACAACTGGCTACAGCTTGTAGATAATATTATACAAATTGTTGGAGAGAGACTAAACAAAAGTTCAAGAACTCAAGAACACAAGTTGACAAATGACAAGAATAGCTCGGATCAGAAATCCAAGCGCCACAACGCTAAACTATACTAACCCTACACCCGTGCATTACGCTCAACTCACACTTAACACCCATTTATGTGGAAGTGCTAAGGATCTTCTTTTCCCAATTCAGAAACCCAGAGTGGGAAAAAAAGAAGTGTCAAACAAGGCATACGTAATGACGGCAAAAAATAGTCACAAATTCCATGAAAATATCCAATACCAATAGACAATTCAATTGGGGAATAAACTCCACTTGGTGCAACCACTGTCCAACTACTGATCTTGATACTCAAGTGACATCCAGGAGCCCAATCTGGATTACCGAAATAATAAATAAAAAAAAAGCAGTACACTATCTAATCGAATCTATCATTGAAAGAAATAAAGGGGAAAGGACCAAAGCGTATTGAGGCACATTAGAGGTCAAAAGGTCATACGCAAACTAGAGTGGAGATGGAGAGAGGAAGTGACCCGAAAAGAGGCACAAGAGTTGAGAAAGAAGAGATGGGTGGTAAGGGATATATATATACAAACAATCAACCACCATGCACAATTAATGACTTCACGCGGTTAACATGGTAGGGTCTACACGCGATACATGATTAGGGAATTCTGGCTTCCCCCTCTAACCCGTTCTACAAATATTAGGAACACATACAACAAGATTTCCGGGGCAGGAAGAAGACAATTCGAACAAGTCCATCTCTACAATTCTTGATTTGAAATGCATGCATAACGCTATTCTGTTGATCATTACCCAAGCAAAAAAAAGAGCAATTCTGTATAGTTTTATCGCAAGCTGCCGTCCATGTTTTCTTCTAGCCCCTCCCCCCCCCAAAAAAAATAAAAAAAATACATAAAAAAATGAAGAAATCCTTAACGTCGTCCAAGCCTATTACATAGGATGCCCCGGCTTTGTTAATTTGCTAG
Organism: Lepidurus arcticus; assembly: GCA_003724045.1. Lineage (NCBI taxonomy): Eukaryota > Metazoa > Arthropoda > Branchiopoda > Notostraca > Triopsidae > Lepidurus > Lepidurus arcticus. The sequence goes on along the minus strand of RJJA01000225.1, from coordinate 65,210 downwards.
TCAATTTGGGTGAACACAGTAAAAATAAAACCCCAAATAACCTATCCAAATCTTAACAAGAAAAAACAAAAATGGATCCTAGTCTAAAAAGGTAAAAAAGTTTCCATCCAGCTTGCGAGAAGAAATAAGACACTTGCCCCATACATCCAGCTTCCAGCGCTCCTTGCTTTTGTTCACGACTCGTTTGCAGACTTTGCCGGTATCGTCAGACGGCAAATCGTTAGAACAATGTTCAATTCGGTTTAACTTTTCGTCCTAATTTCTGTCCCGTACTTGTACCACTTTGCCTCGCAATTGCACTGTACTAAGGTCAGGTGTCTGGCAGGCTGTTTTTTTTCCTCTCTCACACAAAGTCATTTTCAATCCCTTCCGTACGGTCAAAACTTTACCACGATTTAATTCCAAGGTCCATCATCACAACTAAAAATGATCAAGCTTAAAATCCCTCAACTTCACCAACGCGATTGAACGTCGTCGTCCACCTGGCCAGCGGATGCATACATTTTAGCCCCGGCAAAAGCTTCTGTACCTCACAAAGCTATTTTCCACCCTTCTAAAGTCCGTTGTACCTCCCAAAAACGGGCATCTCAGCGCATCTGCGAGATGTTGACTGCCAGGCAACATCTTTTCACTCGGTAAACCAAAGATGTTGATACTGGGCTTTCCCAGGGCTCAGTGACGAATAGTAAGGCCCCAACCCGACACCAGTGACTGTGCCCACACCCATGTTCACTCCCACAGCGTGAGAAAAGACGGCTGCTGGTTGGATATGCGCGGGAAGAGGATGCGCGGCATGGGTAGCTAGTACAGTCCCCGTGCGAGCGCTGGCATGATGAGCTGGTGGGGGCAACCTAATTGAAAGATTCATTACTGTGAAATAGAATTCTAAAAAAGACAGGAGGATAAAAATACACGCATTACATTTAGAAAGGATAGTACGTAAAAAAAATCAGAATAATTTTTCTCACGCATACGCTGAAGCTAAGGTTGCAGTAGAAGCCCATCCTTTGTGCACGGGTTGTCCGACAAAATGTTGATCACGAGAGGTTCCGCTGACTCCATGGACGTAACTGGCCGAGGATGTCATCGACGACGCGAGCTCCAAATCCCGGGCATGGGCGTGATTGGTCGCTAAGCCGTGTCGATTGGAATGAGCAGCTGGTGGCTGGATATAATCGCGATGGTGATGTTGTTGACTCTGGCTGTGTGTGATTCCCGGTCCAGGCACTGCAGCATAACCATATTGCCAAGGTATGAGCATGGGTTGTGGTTGTAGAGGAGGTGCAGGAGGATGAGGAAAAGGGGCTAATCTAGTAGAACTAGAAGTGCATGCTGAAGTCACACCTGATCCCATGTCGAAGTAATCACGATGCATAGTGATCCCCGTACCGTCCCGAGACGCATCCAAAGTCGAACCCGGTCCGCCGTGGAGAGATGACAGGTAGGTTTGCATAGACTCGGAAGAATGGCCAGTCACATCCCGCGAATGACTAATCAAAAACAATCAAGGTAAACTTTTTAAGCATCCCAGTCACGAAAACACGAAATAAATCAAGGAAAATGCTCAATAAACAAATGTTATTTTGCTCCTTCTTGTCAGTAAAGCAAAAACATGTAACTTGGAACACACCATCGTAACACGACAAAAACAACTATGCACGGAAGTTGATACTGCAATACGATTGTTTAAAAAGAAAGTTGTTACTTGAGATTTTGATAATCTCGGGTGGTCAAAGAATGGCTTCGTGGAACGTGATAATGTCCGTAATCTTTGGAAGTGGAGCTAGGGATATCGATGGCATATTCCCTATTGGTGGAATTGGCTTCATAATCCCGAAAGCCTGATTCGTATGGTTCCTGCTTTGGCTGATTCAACATGCATTCCATTTGGGCTTTAGCTAGCAAACGCTTTTTCTGCGATAAGGCACCATGACCATAACTACTTCGAAACATTAATTTTACAAATTAAATACAAAATATTCAGTTTAAAACACTCCAATTTCAATTGCAATTCCAAGGTGGCAATTCTTACTTTGATTGTGGCTCGTTTTTAATCTCCCTACCCATTAGCGGGCCGTTGTAAGCTTGTTGGCCATGAAACTTGGGTTTAATGGGACTTCTATGCTCTTCATCGCTATCTGGGATTGTGACACAAGACATCCTCTGTCGTCGTTGATTTTCAATCGCTTTCGAATGGGTGACATGGGACGTGTGCCCGTGCCTCCTAAACAGAAAAAGCAGGAAATTATTTTTAAACTAATTTTTTTTTTTTTTTTTACTCTTTGTGATGGGCTTCATCATCGCTGTCTGATATTGTGATTACAGACACGGCAGGCGATGGAGTGTCATGTATGGTAATGGTAGGTTGTCTTGGTACGCCTGTGTTGTAATTGTGGGCGTGACTACTATGCATCACAGGCACTGATAACCCGTAGGAACTACTAGTTGCGCTGCCGTGAGCTTGGTTAGATCCTGACCATTGGTTTGGGGGTGTCTGCCGACGTCGATTAGTATACGTCTCTCCTGTTAAAGAAACCGTTCACATTTACATGAAAAAGACTCCAAGTACGAGCTTTCCCAAGGATAATCATAAGCTATGGTACAAGAAAGTGAACAAACCGCGTTGTGTGGCGTAAGTGAGGGTTTTAACTAGAAAGAAAGATACGAATAGGAAAATTTTATTAATCCAATCGTAAGAGCAGTGATTCCATAACAAAAAGACACTTACCGTCAGGGGGGGTGTTTTCTTTGACGCGTTTCTTTACCGGACTTAGCTGCGTCGGTTCCTTCTTCTCCGCGTAGCGACCAGCAACGGCGTAGTGACTGGAGGCGTGGTTATGGGCGTGGGCATGAGGCGGAGCAGCAGGAGCTTGCAAGGAAGCAGTCAGGGATGATCCCGAATGCAAGTGTGGCAAAAGTGACGCCTTGGAGACAGATACAGGATTACGTTTAGTTCGCGAAGATGCTGCTGACGAAGCAGCAGCATTGGCCCAGGCTGCAGCAGCAGCTGGATCTACCACACTTACAGCTTCGTACAAATCGGGTACATCGACCGGAAATAAGTTGCGCTGTTCCTGGGGCATTAGCCGAGCCTGCAATACAGAGAATCAATACAATAGAACATATAATTATTTTTCATCTTCCATGGGTTTCGTCTCTGTTCTTGCATTTTAGCTCGAGGAGAAAAGCGACCAGTACCTGGACAACAGCGGACGAATCGACCAAGAGAGGCCGGCCCCAATCAGATGCCTCGGATAGCAAAGGTTGTTGTAAAGCAGCCACGGCAGCCGAATGTTGCGTAGGCAGTTGTTGCCAGGGGGGCATAAGTGTCATTTGCCGATTGTTGGGCCAGCTTTGTACGGCAGCACTCTGGCATAACATAAAGATTGGGTCAAATTATAAAATTGTTAAACTTGATTTGAAAACCAACGCAAAAATCCATTTCACAATTTACTTCAAAGGGGAAACTTACAAGTAATACTTGTCGTCCTGGCTGATCCACCATAGACACGGGGACGTATTGTTGCTGTGCCGACACCTACAAGGAGAAGGTAAAAAGAAAGAGGACGACCGGACATGGTCCAAAACCACAACTTACCTGCTGAGTAAGCAACGGTGGTTGGATCTGAATGGAAGGTGGCTGCTGCACCACAGTCATGGGTTTAGAAGGCGAGCCCAAACTTTGATAACTAGGTGCGCAGAGCAAAGAGGAAACAAACTGTGGCTGAAAGGGATCACCTCGCGTGCTTCCATAATGCCGGGGCCGACCATTGTACAGCTGATACTGGTTAGCAAACTGGTGATTAAACGTTAGCGTAACGTTGCCATTGCTGCCCGGTACAAAGTTGGCCACTAGTGAGGCTGGGCCAGTGGCTGGACCTCCGTGATTGTGGTTATGTGACTGATTTTGGCTGGAATGGGAGTGGTGAGAAGAACTGTTAGAGCTGTGGTGTCGACGACAGACTTCCATCATCTGAACACTAGCTTTGACATTTGAGCAGTGAGCATAGTCGACGAGATGGGACAGCGTTACGAAAGGATGATGTAAAGCCTCTCCGGGCGTAATTCTTCGCTCCTAGACAATGATATCCAAAACAATTTGGTTGTAAAGAAGCTTTCTCAACATATATACCTGATCCATGGTAAGCATGCGTTTAAGCAGGTCGATAAATTCCTGCCGATCAGCTTTCTCAGCCAGCAATTCACCTCCTTCCAATTCCGTGGGGATGTTTACATTGCCAATGTCTTCCAAGCAGTTGAAAATATATTTCCGTGCTTCTTTCGACTTGATGCCAGTTTCGGCTTCATGCTCTTCCGGAGTCTAAACAAGAGAAATGTGTGTGTTGCTCTAGAAAACAGGCCGAGTTTTTCTTTCCTACCTTGAGCCGCCAGATGGGATTGTTTAAATTCATATCCCGGTAGAAAAATTTGACCGTTTTGGTAGCTGAATTCAGCATGCGTTCCGTGGGAACGCCTTGGGTTTGACTGATGTACCGGATCTGATCATACTCTGACGAACCGGGATATAAAGGCCAGCCTAAATATAACTCGGCCACGACACAACCCAAGGACCACATGTCTATAGCTTCGCAAAAGGGCAACCCTACATATGCAATGAAAATAACAATAGTAATTGACTGTTACATTCAGATCGTTAATTACCTAGAATAATTTCGGGAGCGCGATAATAGCGACTTTGCAGGTAAGTATTGCATATGGCTTTGCTGACGTGTGACGCACTCCCAAAGTCAATGACTTTAACTCGATACGGTTGTCGAACCGGATCCACCAACATGATATTTTCTGGCTTTAAATCAGCATGGATCAAGCCCAGTTGCTATCGAAAAAACAAGAAACCCAATTAATTTTTTTAAAAAATCTAAAAAGGTTTACAAAAAACTTTACCTTGAGTTTCAGCAAGGCGGTCAAAACTTGTTGCATGATTGGTCGAATATACTTCAAAGGCAGTGGACTGAACTTGTTTTGCTTCAGGAAATCATACAAATTTTGCTCCAACATTTCAAATACCAAGCACGTATGGTTTTTATGCTGAAAGCACTCGTAAGCTCGGATAAAATTATATTCGTCCGCATTTTCCTGGCTGAGGCGAGACAGTATGTTTACCTAGGATGGCGCAGTCAATGAGCAATAAATCCCTGGGAGACATCCAAGAGCTTTTTTTTACCTCTATTTGTCCTTGCCGGGCGTATGACGGGTGGTTCTTTAAAATCTTGATGGCGACAATTTCGTTTGTTCCCTTTTTCCAACATTTGACCACCTTTTTTTTTTAAATTTTAGTTAGACGTTATTTACTCGTAAATAAAATCAATATTGAAAATGCGAATCTGGACTAACCTGGCCAAATGTTCCCCGACCAAGGAACTCGAGGACCTCGTAGGAATTGGTAAGCGAATATAGGACTTCATGCTGGACCAACTGGTAATCTCCGTCAGCGGAGGAGGTTCCTTGGGGCTGCACCGGTGCTGCTGCCGCCGCCGCCGCTGCCACGACATTATTCGTGGCATTGGCCACAGCGGAAGCCGCGTGTTTGCTGTAGGACGTCGTGTTGACGTGTGCGAAAGCTGCTGCTGCAACCGAAGCTGCGGTGGAGGATAGGCCCTCCCCTCCGCAACTATCGGCATTAGTCGCACCGTCCAATAAGAAATCCCCGGCTTTTCGCTTTAGACCACCTGTCGTGCGCTGATGGGCGTGGTCCAGGAGTTTAATGGCCGACGTTCGTACGTATCCTGTAGTACTCGTTCTTGTTCCTGTGGTACTTGGACTGCAATGCTGATGAGTCCCATGTCCCCGTTGACTGCTACTGCTGCTTCCGTAGATGCCCCCTAAACTCGGCGGCAGAGTCTGTTGCTGGTGACTATGGTTGGAACTGGACACATCACCAAAGTAGACGGTCGTTCCACACAAGGTATTGTTGTCGAGGCTATAATCCGCCTGCTGCTGGTTTGGCTGATGCACATTGTCCAGCTTACGTTTCTTGAGGTTTTGGTGGTGTAACACTGAAGTGCTGTGCGCTGGTTGGGACTGGACGAACATGTCATGCATTCCCTACAAGGAAAAACACAGCGATGAATTCAACAAGAAATTGGCTTACAACCAAGAAAAGAAGATAGCGGAACATGAACGAGCTTTTTACTTTATAGTTCCACTAGTGTACCATATTCCATTTACTTTAGCTAACGAACCATTTACATTTGCTTACATCTGGGTATGTCAACGTGCAGGCTTGACTTTTTCTTTTCTTTATGAAAGGTTGCACAATAGACGCGTAGACGCGTAAGCTTCACAATCTGGATTTAAAAGCCAAAGGACACTATGCAATCGAATTTGAATAGAACTAATCTAACCCAGTTCCCTATGCGTGACGCATTGCGTAATTAGATACGGGGTTACTATGGAGAAATTTGGTGTCATAGTTGTTGCCGGACTGAGGACATGTTAAGGATATGAAGCGACTTGACCCTAAGTATAGGAAACCTGGGTCTGAATTTGCTTACAACTTACAAGTATACAGTTATATACAGACTCATATACGAATAAGCAAACAGCAAAACAAAGAAGGCGAGCAACTTTAGAACACAACAGCTTAACTTGTTTGTTGCGTTGGCTCAGAAAGAAAACCAAAAGCTTTGGTGCGAGTGCGTCACCAGCACTTAAACGATAACTAACTGTGCTTATATACTTTTAGGTAACAGGCGTCCTATTATCAATATCAAACTTATATACGTAACAACATGTAACCACGTATACATCAATGATCAAATCTTGCTGGTCCAACGCAGGAACGAGGAAGCTCAAGGAAAATCATATTCATGTTCATTCTTTGATTGCATGGAACAAAAACACGTAAAATGCAAGCCAACCAAAGAAATACAAGTCCTTTATAGCCATGATGTTAATCTTACCTAATATTTTGAAACTCGTCTTCCATAAAGTATGAGATATTCACTAAAAAACTGCACAACAAAGAAATGTCTGCCTCACGGCCATCTTGGAGGCTTTGGACCTCACTTAAAATGCTGGAAAGTCCAGAATCGGCGATAGTGACACAATTCTTCGATTTGATTCTGAATTTACCCGGGATTTATGAACTAGATTTTCGAGACGACATCTAAGGTTATGTATTGATGGCAAATGTGAGTTGCTTTACAACAGATTATTTGAAACTGCCGCGACAAATATCTATCTTGATTTGAATTTAAAAACAAATACTTAAGGCTTAAGCATTATAGCAAAAATACGGGTAAGTATTAAATACATCGTAATAACGAACGTTTACAACGTTTCTTGGACTGGTATTTCATGCTGAAAAGCTTTGTTTTCAATACACTGTTCAACAAACCTCCTCTCATCTTTGCTTTCACTTGTTTTCCACTCGTGCCCACCATTTTCCTGCAAACTGGTTGCACCCATCGGCTCTGATTGAGAGCTCATTTCCACGGCTTGATTGGTTGACCCGACAATATTGTCCATACGTACAGATGAGGTCCGAGTGTCTGTGGTCTCTAAACATAATTATAATGCAACTGTACATGTAAGGAATTGAAAAATTCACACAATTTCGGAGATAAAGAACAATTCGTTATAGTACCCGAAAAAGCCCATCGTAACTGAGCCCACGGCTTCCATGGGCACCACAATGTACAATTTCCGCCACGACAAGCTTTTGATTTCCGTAAACGGTGATAAGTTTGTTCCCCAGCAGTTCGGAATTTTGGTGTCGTAAACGTGTACAGGAAAGGGTTTAAAGCTGAGTTTACGGGTAAGATAAAGATGACGAGCCACGCATACAAGTCAGCTATATAAGGCAACATTTTTTTTAATGATTCCAACACTAAGAAGCTCCGTCTAGAGTATTCAAGCACTTACCGGATATGTGTATATTGCACAACGCCATGAACTTTAGGATAATTATGGGACACCAACAGAGACAATCCGTAAAGACGAGGAAAAAGAAGCGAACAGCAATTTCAAGTTCATTTAAAGGAAGAGGTGTAGCACCGCGGGTCCTCCGTATGCTAACAAACAGACTGACGTAAACAACTGCAATCAATATTAAACTAGAGAAATAATTTTAAATTAAATCGTATTGGCTATTGCAAAGTTGACAAACCAAGTCAAATTGAGGCCCAGAAACAAAAAAGAGGAGTACTCCCAACCCAGCGCTCTAGGCTCATCGATGTGCAACGGAAAACATAAGCTATTACTGCCGTAATAACGTGTGCTTGGATTCCAGTGAATGGCTACGACAACAAAGTTGAATAACTAACATTAGAAAAACATTATATAGAAGAACAATGCAACTTTCAAGCAGAATGTGACAAAAAGGCTTCCATTGTATACAGAAATGTCTCCGCACCCCGCCCTCTGCGATTTTACACCCCCCACCCCCCAGTCTTTCGTCACTGGATAGTTTTCAGACTGTTGTAAAAAGGGAACATAATTCCTCCTAACAATAATGCCACCCAACAATGCCTCCTGGAGACAAAAATCGAAGATGCGCAAAACGCACAGCAGAGGGGACGGGCGGGGAAGGGACAGGAAAAAGAGAACGAGCGAAAACACCTTTTGCTTGCCCCATACTTGCCGTGTGTGTTTTCCTCCCCCTCGACCAAACACACAACACATACCTCTTGTCCCACGCCTTGTCCACTTGCTTCCTCCGCCGAGCTTCCGTTCCCAAAAGCGGTTTCGCTTGTATCCGTTTTCTGAGTCCCCTCCCCTTCTGTACTCTTCATTTGCGACTGTTCGCGCACGAGGCATTTGCCCCTGCCGCTTGGGAGAACTTGGGTACGAAGCATTGTCGTCGACCTCATGAGAAGCTCCGCAAGAGGCATTGTTACGAAATTACGACGAATTGGCTCCCGTACACCTTAGCTTATTGATAGGAACAATTCACAGATGGCACTGGTAATTTTTTGTTGTTTTGCGAAAGACTTGCATAAGAAAATAAATAGACAGCTAATTGCGGGCAAAGTTTCTACGTTTGTTTTGCTTCTGAAAAGTACGATTTGTTACCACAATTTGCTGTAGCAGCACAATGTACCAAATCAAGTCGTCAGACTTTCGTAACAAGATTTTTCGAAAACGGCTTGTCAGATTTTAAAACTATCTAATGCAAAAATTTTCTTTTGTTAGCAGCTAGTGCACAACCAAATAACAGATTTTTAGGTAACGTATTTCTCATAATTTCAAACTTCATTTGAATATTGCTAATTAATTACTCATTAGAAAAAAACGTGCTTTGGTTGTGCACTACCTGTGGGCAAACTCAAGAGCCTTGTAAAATAATTTTTTTCATAACATGCACTGGTTTTCTCAAAAAAGTGTTCCGAAATTCCCCATGCTAACCGCCTATACCGAGCTAAGGGATACGGGAGCCTTAAAAGTGGTTTTGTTGTACCCGCTTCCCTAGAGTCTCCTCCCCTACCTTCCCGCGCGTGTTTCTGGTAGGCCACGCGTGGTACTGGAGTCAGAGGAATGGTCACAAGAGCGTTCACTCGAATACGCGTAAAAAAGGGGAAGTTCTTCCCCCTTTTCAAGCGTACTCGAGTAGGAGGCGTGTTTAGTATTGAGACAAACGGCTATTGACACGGCTGGTCATTCAAAACGAAGTCAATATACCCGGAATAGCAGCCAAGCCGAAACCAACCAACCAGATGATTACAATGGAAACCATGGCGGACTTTTCAGTTAGTTTTCTGTCACCCAAGGGGCTACCAATATGCAGAAACCTCTCCAATGACATAAACGCCAACAACAACAGAGATACCTAGATACAATATCATATTTTAATGGGGATAGCAATCAAATAGCTCAATTTGTCTTCAGAAAAATAAGCGGTGTCTTAAAAATAGCCACGTTCGAGCGTTCCAGTTGCCATCGGTTCGCTGTTCGGTCAAAAATGCGATTTAGGATGCCGCTTGCCGTCATTTGCACACAACGTGACCAACAGGAAAAGTATGACGTTAGATAAGCAGTTTGGAGTATTGGGAAGGGAAACGGCTGTGTTTTGTTAAAAGCAAACGCGTTTAGCTATACGAACACACGATACGCAAATGGCTATCAATGAAACGGCAACGGGGACGCTTGAGCGCGGCTATACTGTTTTCGTTACCTCAGATGCCATGACCGATAGACTTCCGATAATCGTGCACTCCCAAGAGACCATCCATTCATGGGCAAAATGGTGATACTCATCTCGGTATCGTAAATCTCGCTCGCCAATGACAACCAGATAAATTCCAACCAAAAGGTCAGCGACTACAGAACAAACAACTTATTTTCTGCCAAGTGTTCCCGAAGACCAAACCCGACCTGCCAAATTTTTTACAAAGTAAGATAGCACAACGTTTTCGTTACGGGATAACCCGCGACAATACAAGACGATGCAATTTCCAACCAAAGTAAACATTGCAACAATCCACAATGTAGCGCGCAGAATGGGTTTATCAAGTAATTGCTTCAAGGATGACACACCTACACAAAACGTGATAAATCAACTTTGATGCTACTTGGACGAAGCTATAATAAAGCACTTTACCGTCAGATTTAGGCAGACATTTGTTGGCATGTGGAGCGAATGAGCAATAGTAAAATTTTTTGAAATAAATAAAATCCAACATGGGATTTGAAGAAAACATTTCAACATCTATTTGGGGAAAATCTATCTCGTCCAGATTCCTAAAAAAAAATAGTAAAAAAATTAGAAGGAGTCGAATTGCAACTGGCCTTACAAAGATTGCAGCGACTTTAGTGGTACAAAGACATTCCAGGGAAAAACCACAAGTGTGTTATTGCTCAGAGAGAGCCGAGACAAGCTTCCTAGGTTCCGGAATGTGTCTGCAGACAAGTACCTCAAGTCGTTGGACGACAAATCTCTACACCATGAAAACGTTATAGTCTAGGTGAAAAAAAAATCAAACGAAGTGATGCATTTACAGTACTCGAAGTTTAGCCAAGTTTCGAAACGCTCCCGGGTCTATATAACGAAGCGCATTGTTGCGCAAATTTCTGGAATATGTAAACAGTCATTATATCCAATTTACGACTATACTTATCAGAACCTACAGTAAAAGGAGAGCCGGTGTATTGGCAAAAGTTGACTGTGAAATTTCTCGAAGGTCGTTCAAGTCGAGGTCACTGCAGGAGAAAATCAATTAAACCCCAATATAATTTAGCTGAAAACTCTTACAGTTCTTCAAGTGAGGGCAACATTGGAAACGTTTCGTTTGTCAAGCTTAGGTTGTTTGAAGAAAGGTTACTATAGAAACAAAGGTTTAAATGATTCGTTCATTGGAATAAACAAAAAATTCCGCGCTTACAGCCATTTCAACGCAGGGAGATGAAAAAATACGGACAGGTTCAGATATGACATCTTGTTTTGTTGCAAAAACAGCCAGTTTAAGTTAACTAGTCCTTTAAAAGTGTCTGGATGTAGGCTTGTCAACAAATTTGCTCCAATTGATCTTAACCCCCCCATACGAAATTTAGGAAACTTTAAATATTAATAAATGATTTTGTCTTACATTTTTTCCAGCTTTGTTTGTTTAGAAAACGCGTCATGAGGGATCTTTGAAAGCAAGTTCTTTTCTAGATACCTTTAAATGTACGTTTTTTTTAATATCTGAATGTTTTCTAAAAATGGAGAGGGTATTTGTTTTTGGGACTTACAGCAATTCCAAGTTGTAGCCGTCAAAGTCGTGAGGTGATATAGCGTCAATCTTGTTGTTATTAAGGACTCTAAGGCAATAAACCAGAGGAACGTGTCTAATTATATATTTGAGTCTTGGCATTATATCGTTGTACTGTACACTTACAATCTGGCTACTTGCCCAGACACGTTGGTAGGAATTCGCGTCAGATTTAGCGCACTGCAAAACACCCTCTTTTGCAAACAATGACAAGCTGTGGGAAAAAATGCCAATGCTTGCAACGCAAACACAATTTTAGATTATTTTTCATGTCATATTTATGTTCAAACGACCAAGACTATATATTCCTTACTGCAATTCAAATCAGCCTTTAGGACAGTACTCGCTGGCCGCCTTAGAAATGTCGAGTTGAATCCATGTATATCAGCTATGAAACACATTTTAATCAACGAAATTGACACTCACGACTAGACTTCGTACCACACTCGTGGAATTCTTCATCGTCTCCATATGGGCAATCTGCATTATCATCGCAAAAATACTTTCTTGGTAAGCAAATAGACGTGTTTTTGCACGCGAAAGTGCCCATTGGACAAGATCCTCCTTCAATTGTAGGGATTTTTGAAAGCAACATCAGGCAGAGGCAGCAATACAAATTCAATACTAAGCTTTAATAACTAATAATAGAGATATAACTAGAAGATAGGAACAAGATATCGAACTACAAAATCACTTCTCTGATCTGTGGCAAATTTTTTTCCGACATAACGTACTATCATGCTAAAAAAAAACGGGTGGGAAACCGTAATGGTCTAATCCTTACCCATGGGATTTATTAAAAGCTGCTCAAGCGTTTTGTAGTCCTCCTTTCAAAAACCAGACCCAAACTTTTAAAACTGAAATCAATTTTTACTCTGAGCTGGAGGACACAGAAAATGCCCCACCTCACAGTAAAGACGGATGCTACTTTTCTTAGTTTCAAAGAGAGAATGCGAGTTTCTTAGTTCGGTTTTAGGGAGGAGCAGGTTCGAAATGAGCGAACTTAATAAACCCCACGGGTTTTGAGGTGTAAGTATACGCACAAGTATATCTCCTTGTGTTGAATATGTAACGAGTTCCAAGAAGTAAAATTCTACGATGTATAAAATCTAGAACGAAAAACAGTAAGCCTCTTGGAACTTTGGTCCAACGCCAATAGTTTCGTGGCGTTACCAAAGTTTATCGAACAGCGTGAATCTGCAGCTGTCGCATACGTTTCTGTAGTTCGCCGAAGAAGCGTTTGTTAATTAAGAAAAGTGTTTGCGTCACCCAGCTCCTGAACTAATGTTTACTTTGCCGAAAAGTGAAAGGCAAGTTGGCTGACAAAAACACCGCCTCAAAACTTGTGAATACAGTATATTATTATACAAAGTTAATGCAAAGACAGGGTACGAGAAAATCGGGCAGCTACTTTTTCAAACTGGCGAATAAAAAATACTTACCTTGCGTTAAAAAGATAGCCAAAATACAGGCTCCAAGTGCTAAACAAAATAGACACAGACCAAATAACATATCGCACTTCATGATGGGTAGTTTGATACTGGAGCAACATTGTCGTTTACACTCATGCTTGCACTGCAAAAGTCAGGTAACATTCCTAGACCGTCTCAAGTGTCAAAGGTTACACAATTCAGTGCTATAGCACTCAGTTGCAGCGAAATAGAGACGCTTGCATATATACACTTGCATAAAGCAAGTTTACCACGTTCCGGAGTTCGCTGGTCGACAAGAAACAAGCTTCTTTCCTTCTACCTTTTCGCGCAAACCTGCCAATGCACTCAACAAAACTTTGGCATAAACGTACAAAGTCAACAATGCTCATGCGCTCCAAATAAAAAGGTTGTATTCAACGAAATGAAACGTAGGGCAACAATTTTTTTTTGGTCTCAACCACTTAGTCTTTGGCTCTTTCATGGGTCAATCTTGTGGAATAATGTGACTAGAGCCATGAGCTACTAAAAAGCTAGGATGCTAAAAAAAGCAAAATACTACCGAGCATGCACTTGGATCAAGTTACCGAAGTCTGAACTATTTTTGTTCAACACCGGGCTCGCAACGGTAGCTTGTCGAACTGGTCTCAAGTGTTCTTTCAAGTCCGCTAAAGTTATTCTAGCGTCCTTGAAGGCATTTAAAAGAAATATAGCAATAATTATGGTGAGAAAACCGCACAGACTACCAAAGACATCGACAGGCTCAAGCGTTTGCCATTCTTTAAACAATATTGCCGATGCTAGAATGACAAAGGAAGTAAAAAATACATAGTAGATGGGTGTAACGATGGAGGTATTAAAAACGTCTAATGCCTTGTTCAAATACACCATTTGAACCATTACGCAAATAATGAGAAATATGACACAGAACCACGTCAGGTTTTTTTCAAGGCTGCTTAGAGAAGAGCCAGATGCCAATTCTTGGATGGCGAGCCCTATACCTTTGCAAGCCATTACTGCTAACGAGCCAATTATGGAGCAAATAAAGACGTAGATAACGACATTGGAATTGCCCCAACGTGGGGCCGCATACCAAATCAAAGTTATGGATGAAGAGAGAACCAGAATGATGTACAGTACGAAACCTAAAAGACCAAAAACATACTCACAATAAAAAGAAAAAATGATTTTGACTGAAAAATACCCATGTCTTGAATCTTGAAATAGAGATCTTCCATGGAAAACACTTGTTCCCCTTTTGGCGCATGAATGACTACAACGGTGGACCCAAGAAGGCATAAAACACAGCCAATTTTTCCAAGCAAGTTTAAAGTCTCGTTTAAAAACACGGAGGCCAGTATGGCAGCTATAAGGACACTTAAACCCCCCAACGGAGTAACTAGTGAGGCAGGGGCAAACGCAAAAGCAGCGAAATTAGCTGCTTCTCCAACTCCCACTATTTTTCAAAATTTAGGATAATTTAAAAAACGTAGACCGAGATGTTTATTATAGGCTTACTTGTTAAAAGGCCTGCCCACCAAACCCAATCCGTCAAGTAGCCGAAACCACCTGCTGAAGCTCTTACTGAGCCGGCTTTTGAGAGTCTGAGAAGTCCCTTCTTTTTTATGATAAAACTAGCGCCTGGTGATTTACGCAATTTAAAAAATAAAGTCAATTACTTCCCTTTGTTTTGCAGTGTTCTGGAACTTCCCGGAAAGCTCCGTTCCGTTCAGTTCCGCTCTTTTGGGCGGAACGGGAACGGAACGGCGTTGCACCGAAAATGGCAGGCAACGGAACGTTTTTTTTTCGGGAAATTTGCCGTTCCCATACTGCGCTATCTAGTGGCTAGGCAATCTAGTGTTTGGGCCGTCTAGTCGCCACGTTTAGAAACTTTTTAGATTTTTAAAATTGTTTTCCATAAAATTATCGGATCTTTGAGCGGAACTGATCTGGAACGGAACGGATCTTTAAGGCGAGGCGGAACGGCCGTTCAGAACTAGTTCTTTTGAAATTTTTGCCAAAATAGAACGGAACGGAGCGACAGAAGTTGACCAAAGAACGATAGAGAACGACGTTCCGGGAAAAAAGAAGTTCCGGAACACTGTTGTTTCGAGGTTTTAAAGGGGGAGTAAGGTGAAAAAAAAATGTTATAGGGGAGACCAAATTAAGTGTTCTGGCTGAAGAACCCCTTTGTCAATTATGCATATTAACCGAGTAATTAATTATTTAGCGGTTTTAGCTCCGCCCCTTTACGCCTAATTTCAAATTTT
>RJJA01000225.1:0-49679 GCA_003724045.1 Lepidurus arcticus | reverse complement strand
GTTACTTCACAAACATAATCACAAAAAACGACGTTTTCTTCGCGCCATCGCGCGATCGCCGTCATGCCGGGCCGAGACCTGCGCATGAGAGCTTTTGGGCAAGTTTCGGGTCGGCTTCGAAGTCGAGGGCCCATCCCTTGGCAATGGGACCGAACGCGTCGGTTCCGACTAAGCGGGTAACGCTTCCTACATGGAAAAAAGTCCTATTTTTGAGATTGAGCCTGTAAATTAACCAAAGTACCTACAGACTTGTTTAAGCGTTCAAAATAAAGACGACAATAATTTCCCTATGAGAACCGGGATCGATTTTGAATGCGCTCACAGGTAAAGTCGCTAGGCCTCCGGCGAACTGTCCCCCAATGTTATAAGGATAGGAAAATTTGAAATTAGGCGTAAAGGGGCGGAGCTAAAACCGCTAAATAATTAATTACTCGGTTAATATGCATAATTGACATATGGGTTCTTCAGCCAGAACACTTGATTTGGTCTCCTCTATAACATATTTTTTTTTTGCACCTTACTCCCCCTTTAAGAGGGACAGTTTATATTTAAGGAAGCTTATACTATACCTATGAAAAAACAAGAGCTTATAGCAAGCACAATCCCTATTACATAGTTCTGCTGCCGCTCAACGTGACCTACGTGACAAAAGATTTAGTAAGCAGTCTCCTTACTTTTATTAGAAGTGACTCTTAGAGAAAATAACAATACTTTCTTACCGTGGGTCTCAGAATTCTTTTCCATTTTGCACAGAAAGAGCACACAACGGAACGCATATGAAAAGAACGCCGGAAATACTTTCGAAAAACTCACACCCTACTTGGGAACCTAAAACGTATCGTAACGTGGCGTAATCATTACAAGAAAGACAAGGAAGACCATAAATCAAATGATTGTTTCCATGTTTACATAACACGCCACAGCTAGCAGCGGCTATTCGAGCTTGTGCTAAAGGTGGTTTCAACCCGCGATGGTTTTCACCCCGCGGATAAGTTCACTTCCTAGGACAACTCGGCAGAAGATTTTAACCGAACCCAAACTGAAAAAGTAATATCCGGTTTTACTCATGGGGGTCTTTTCTGTGCCCTCCAGCTCAGAGTAAAAGCGGTTTCCACTTTTTAAAAGTTTGGGATAGGTTTTAGTTACGAGGCCTACAACATGGTTCGAAATGAGTAAGCTTTAATTAATCCCACGGGCAAGGAATTAGACCACTGAGGTTTCCCTATTCCCGTTTTTTCCGAGAACATAGTACTTTAATAAGATAATCCATAAATAATTATAGGAAAATTGCCGTATGGTAAAATTGAATGCGAACCCTTGAATCACAAATTCTAAGGGAAATGCGATATTTTATTATGGACATTTTTTAAAGTCATTCGTTGTCTGTGTTATAACTGCCACCAGAAATAGGAACGCAAACGACCGGATTCCGATTCCGAGCGTAATTGCGTGGATTCCGATCGTTTCGCGACTCACAGTTCATTTTTCTCCAAGAACGGTGAACTGCAAAACGACCGACAGGACGGAGAAGTGTTTGTGTGTATTTGTTTCGATCTTGATTATTTAAGCTAAAAAGTATAACGTCGCGAAACTTGTCTTATTCGTATGGTTATTACTAATTCATATATGTTTTAGATGTGGCACCGTACCTCTATATGGAATGGGCTAACAGGAGTTTTTCGTAACAGAAGTCGATCGTCCAATGGCCTGCCCAGTGAGATAGTTTTACCCCGTTCATTAACTACCGGCAATAGTGCCGGAGGGCCGCAAACAAGCAGTGAAATCGCGCAAATTCCAGACAGTTCGCCTATCGATGGTCGTATAGGATACACAGATGATGGAGGAATTAAATACGCTGGTTTTGTGTATTATCCGAGGTTATAGCGTCAATCTACGAAAGTTTAAATGACAATAATAAAAAAGACTTTTTTCCCCATGTTAGGTATCCAGGACAGAAGGATGCAACGTATACCCCGTCAATGGTTCATATGGTTCAAAGAGTTCGTTGCTTAAAAAAGAAGCCTTACTGGGAAAAAGATATTATGAAACACATGGGTTTGGATGGCAAAGTGCAACTTATACAAAATAATATAAAATATGCTTCGCCACGAAGCTCTAATTTATCGATGTTCTGTTTAGAGGAGTGACATTGCAGTCGTCGCGAATACACCTGCTATGAACAAAATGCTCTGGGATGTAAAGCACTTAGTTCGAATCACACCCGTCACGTTCCCGCAAGGTTTGCCCCAGGATGGGGATTTGCGTGGTGCAAAACTCCTGGAAGATGGGCGCTTAATTTTCAGTCCTTTACTGAAGAACGATACTGAACAGCTTAAGACAAGTTCAGCAGTGGAAGAAACTAAAAAAATGGACGGAAAAACTTTGGCTAAACATCTAAGGCTCAAATGGATCCAACCTTTCCATTAGTACAATAATACAAAATAGTCCGTTTTATGTAAATGACTCTTTACTGAAGCCATCCCCTCTACGACAATCGGACAACAGGTAAGAAGGGAAGAAGAAACACTGCACTATGAAGTTTTTCTGCGTTTCATTATAGACATGGGTCCTTTTCTTTGAGTCAATTCCAAAAAGAACTTTAGCATAAATAAAGTATGAGGGCAGCATGCCTGTGTCATACACAGCCGGCTGGCAGTCAGTTCTTCCGTCATCTGCAGGATAACGTGCACGTTACACTGAACACATGGGGCCTTCACTTGGCGTTACTCTTGACGAAAGATACTACCGGTAAACATACTCACAAACACATTCACTCTGCGCCTTCACAATATTCTCTTCTACCGCCCAGCTAACTTATTACCAGCCTTCAATTTGGAATGCAACCCAGCGGTAAGAGAAGAAACGGCAAAAGCAGAAGCTTTGAATTTCGACCGAATTTTTTGTGAAGAAAAATGCTATAAATTCATACATTATTATCAAAATAAAGTTTGTAAATATACATATAAAAAATTAGCCGATGGATTCGAAAGTTAAATACGAATGACTTTGACACTGCTACCAACTTTCACATAGATACAATAAGTTCTTGTAGCCCCACATGACAGCTATTCCTACAATTATAGCAGCTCCCAACGGATAGATATATTCAGACGGATAGTCCCAAATAGGTAAATAGGATGCCACAATTCTTCCGAGGATATTATTCCCAAGCCTGAATCGTCGCCATGGCTGCAAACGGGTCAGGCGAACTAGTCAAGTTTGCCGACGCCGAACAAAATTCAATATGCGCTGAATAGCTTCCAAGCGTTTTTCAAGACTCGTCATTCCCATAATCGCCAGCTGTTCAAAGCAAACAAAACAAGACAATATTAAAAAGCACTATATCTTCGCATGAACGAAGAGACTATTCACAGTAAATCCATTAAACGATACTGAAACAATACATACAAAAGTCAGGCAGGCAGAAATAATAGATTTGGGATTTACCTGTGCCCTCGTCTCTAACGGAAGAATAGCCAAGAGCCACCATAACCATGCAGGTCCATTATGCAAAGTGGACCAGTTCGGTTCAACAGCTGGCAAAGTGCCGAAATGGGACGTTATTCGCTGACGCATATTTATGGACATATCATTAAGCCACGTCTCAGCCGACCCACGAACTCTGTGATGCAATTGCGAAACGACTAAAGCACATTACAAAGTTTAACTTTGTGAAAATCGCATATAAGAAGATTACTTTCTAACTGCCCAGGCTCGATGGCTTTATCTAATAAAAATTCTACTTTTGCAGTATTATATCCATCCCGCACTCCCCGACTGATGACTTTCAACCTTCTACCTCCTACGGTATCCAAAACAGACCGGCCATCCGGAAAAAACTGGACATCTCTGATTTCCAGCATAGTGCCAATTTCCGAGTACCTAAAAAAAAGCGGGTGTAATAAAAAGGAAAACAGTTCCTGTAAACAGTTTTCTTCCTACCCATTAGGCTGTCCCTCCACGTAGGCACACATGCCGAACTCCCTTGTCCCGGCCTCCATACACCTTCGGATCATAAGTCGATAGCGGGGTTCAAACACGTGTAGAGGACAAGGAACATTAGGGAAAGACGCGGTGCACACGAAAATGGGCACATCGTTGGAACAAGCAAGTTCCGCCATTTCTTCTTCGTGAACCTTTCGCCGTTCTTCATACTCGTCTTTCAAGTGGGTTGACATTGCCAGCTCAATAAACGTGGTCAGGCTTTGTCTACGCTCGGCTAGATACTAAAAACCGGAGTACGAGAATTAGCATAGATGAATGGGAAAAAAATCCCACTAGTTACGTCTTGCAGTGATGTTTTGCAAAGCGGACAGGCAGGATTATGATCTAGACATCGATCCAAGCAAGTCCGGCAATAGGAATGACCACAGGGAGTTGTGACTGGTTGCCACAATAGCCGATAGCAAAGAGTGCATTCAAAGTCATTTTTGTCCACCCAATCTTGTTCGACGTGAAGTACGTTTGGCTGGAAGGTGAGCTCTAATCAAGAAACAAATACCAGTTAGTCTCAGTGTAGCATAAAAAGGTGTACTACAGTCTGCTCACGGGATAACTTTTCCATTTCTACAGTTAACCGATCCACCAACTTATGTAACCTGGAATTCGGCTTGACGATTGGAATGGGTCGACTATGCGCCTATATAGCAATACCAATCAGATGATTAACAGTCACGATTTTACCAACGTCGTTATTTTACCCCAGACTCTTCGGCACCTGACGAAGTCTCTTCACTTTCAGCACTTGAACGGTCACTATCTGTTGAGCGCACATCGACAGGCATACAAGATCTTGTTGACCGTAGTAAACATTTCTTCGCTGCTATAGTTCCCCGATGTTTTTTAACCCGAGATGCATAAAATTTCGGAGTAGACGCAGAAGACCGGCGTTTCGACGCCGTCATTAGCAATAGGAGCTTGTACAATGCCTGAAACATGACGCAAGGAATTATAGTTTACTCCAAAGCAGTGCTTTTCATGAGAAAAAACTAAACCATTGAACGCGCTCTACAAAGCGAACTTGAAAAGAAACCACCAATTTATACGCCAACATACCTTAGTAATATCGTCCTTAAACGCTTGAAAACTACTTTCCAGTGCTGCACATTGTAGAAACGAAAGCAGAGCATCCTCATATCGGCCCACACTTAGGAGGACAGAACCACGTCGATGGTAACCCTGGAATATAGAAACAAAATATAGGTGGGTAAATAAATAAAATCTACACGTACTGATGTTATATTTGGTTGCCTTTTGAAAAATTACAAAAATGTCTGGATAACATACACGAGACACTTACTTTGGCCCAGTCAGGCCGCAGGCGTACGACAGTTTCGGCAGTTTCTAGAGCTTCGTCATGCCTACCCAACTTATGTAACGCATGGCAGCGGTTGCCAAGAAGTAAATGGTCGTTGCGAGCTATGTACAAGAGAACAAAATGTCAATTAGTTAAGGATAAGAACAATAAGTACAAGAAAATGTACGGTGGTAAGAAAATCTACCTATAAGATAAACAATACAAAAAACTTTAAACACCATTTGTATATACGCCATTTGTCTGTACAACTATATCGCAGTACAAGTAATACTAGTAAATTACGGTAACGCTAGTGAACTTAATGTAATGCTACAAAACTGCCGTACTAACGGCTCAGGATAAAAGATTAATTGACCTATCAAGCGGATTATTTGTATTTAAGAAGACATCAGGCGAGAAAATCTAGGATAGAAATCGAAACAAACCATTGTAATTAGCTGAAAAATAAACCTGCAATACATAACATGCCCTATTTCTTGTTAGACTTCGACAAAACAGGCAAGAACTTCTAGCTGAATCTCGGGCGTTATATAACAAACGTGCGCACGCTGTGCCGCTTTACGTAACAGCAGACAAAGGCGTTTTTCCAGGAAATGTTACGGGGTATTCTCTGTATATTGAAAATTACCACGGAACAAAATGTAAGCATTTAATCGCTAGTTCTTACCTAATTCATAAGCTTCCGTGTACCGCTGGACGGCTTCTTGCAGCCGGTCTTGTTGAAAAAGGCTGTTCCCTTCATTACGTAACGTCACCGCACGAAATTCTTTGCCCCACCATTTTTCCACCAGAGTTGACACGAGTACATTGACTTTTAAGCTGACTTGGTTAACGCTAATGCTATATTGCTGCCTGCCACATTTCACACACTTGGAAGCATTATCTTTGCTTATACAGCGTTTGCAATATGTGTGCCCGCACCAAATCGTTACCGGTTCGTACAAAACTCCACCACATTTGCTGCAACAAAAGGGATCAATGTGACTAGTGTTTTTTGAGAAATACGACGAGGCCAACCAAGGTTCGACTAACGCTTTAGTTAAATGCTGCAAATTATCTCGGGGGACTTCACCAATCCAGAAACCGTGGGCATAAACGTCCAGCGCTTCTTTCATTTTCCCAGCACTCGCTAAAGCGTCTCCATAAGCGCAAAGCAAATCGACAGTGACGCCCCGTTCCTTCAAAGTTCGCGCATACAAATCAACCGCCAAGGTATAGTTTTTACTAACAAAGGCATCTTGTGCTGTCGTAACTGATGAATCACAGCCAGGCGATACACTCAGCCGGGAAGAAGTGCTCTGCATCTTTACGCCTCTCACGAACCTGTAAAGAACAGGAGAATGGACCACATAAGTACTGGCGTTCGACTGCCACTACTCATAAGGAATCAAATATTATCAACCTTTCACTCGCACGCACAGGGTTCAACTAGGCACCCAGGTCGGAAAGTGCCTATCCCTAACTGGAAAAGGAATCCTCCGTCTGGAACGATAGCAACGACGCCTCGTGGTAGCCTTTGCTTTCGTCGTAGTAACTTACATAAGTCGTGACGTCGCTCGCGTATACCGAACCTGCTTTCCCCTTCTTCGAAATGAAGATAACAAGAATAAAGTCGACACGCGGCCCCAGCGGCAATGCGAGTTCCTCGGTTCAGATGTACCAATTTTTATGTTATATAATGTGTTGACACTACCGTACTCGTTTTCATCGGCTTAAGGCATCCGATCCGATGTATACTTAAAAAGCTGTATTTACTCGTATTTTAAACTCATTTAATACTCTTATTTAAAACCTTTTACTCTCACTGAGTTTTATATAAAACCAAAATAAGGTAACAAAAAGAATGACTATATTCACTGGAATGCGAATTCTTCAGCTCAAGCCAAGCCCGCCAAGTTAACGCTGAAACTTGACCTATTAGACTTGTTTGACGATCCATATCAGAGCTTAAGAAACACGAATAGTACCCCCAAATTCGTACTCCGACAAAAGTACGGAATATCATGTTTTGAATTTAGCGCTTAAACAAATAGGTAGGTAGGTGCTCACACGGTAGGCGCAACTTCATGGATCTAATGATAATACGTATACCAGTTTACAAGCAACAAATTTGGATGCTAAAGTTATGTAATGAAACAAGCTAATTCGCACAAGGTACTGCCCAGTTGATTCAAAAGACATGTCGGCCAGACAACCGATTACGGCGCACGTGACAAGGTCACACGTGAAGTTATTACGAGGTGCCAGGATTCTAAACAACCGGTGCATCTCGCACTACTTACATAAGACCGCCCCCAGAAACTTGCATATAGCTCACGCTTGATTAGGTAATTCTTTACTTTTTCCCATTATTCCAATATGATGGATATTTGCTATTATCTACATTTGATCTTCAAATCTGTAAATATTGTAAAACGTCAACTATTTGAATTCCTTAAAACCATAAATCAAACAGTTTATAGTTATGCCGGAAGAACTAATATTAAATAATAGTCTTATCTTAATACATATTTCTTTACACAACGTTCTAAGAAACCGATTCTAGATTTCCCTAACGTCTGATATACCAATAAGGGCAGGTAGAATTATCGCGTATTTACAAGACGTCATTGATATACCTGCTGGCTGAGGTTAGCCGAAATTTTGATTCTTCCCATTCCCTCCTCTCTCCTGGAAAAGGGCTCGACGTTCTGAAGTGAAAAGCAAAAGTCCACGTCTGTT
The DNA here is from genome assembly GCA_003724045.1 of Lepidurus arcticus. Classification (NCBI taxonomy): domain Eukaryota; kingdom Metazoa; phylum Arthropoda; class Branchiopoda; order Notostraca; family Triopsidae; genus Lepidurus; species Lepidurus arcticus. The sequence goes on along the minus strand of RJJA01000225.1, from coordinate 41,641 downwards.
TTGAGGTTGTTTACTTAGCCAAATCGTGCCGGGATTAATTAACGTAAGCTTTTACGAAAACAAGGTTGGTGCTGGCCTGCACAATAAGGGCTCGTTTTCTGAGAAAGAAAAGATGAAAACCAGCGTATTCTAGTGTGACAACCGATTTTTAGCCGTTTAGGCGATATTTACAAGAGGGAACTGAACGAAGGAAATTGTTTTCAAGCTAGTTTGATGTTTTTGCGGTAACTAGCGCTAATGCGGGTAAACTGCGAAGTTCGAGGTGGGAACTTCGAAAAAATAAAAGGAAAAAAACAACTTGCGAAATGGAATAGTAGAATTGGAAATGTAACGATAGAATATAAGTAAAATTATGTGATATACATATCATATTACATAATATAAACTAAAAAATAGTAACAAATTTCAAATTTAAGCCTTTTTAAATTACCCAAATGGCGTTTCGCTTTTACCGCCTACAACAGCGCTAAATACTTAATAGCGGTAGCATAGTATAAATACTGTAAGGATCTACAACATTGCATGAAGGCACCAGTGGCGAAAACAGTGAAAGAAAGACATTTCTGCGCACAGAAACTACTCATAAATGGCTCTTGAGGTATTGTATATATGACAAACATTAGAGCACCCCATTTACCACAATAATTGTAGGATGTCCAAAGGCACTCTGTGCATACGCTGGTATTCCGTTCATTGAAGAGGACACATGACATGTTTTTGGGGAGCCAGAACCTTTTGTCTTCCTTGGATCCTAAAGCGTAATTCGTTGTCCTTCCAAAGAATACAATTGTAATATGAGTTTTCAGGGAAGCTATTTGGCGGCGTAACAAAGCAAGGGATACTTTTGGGCCAGTAGTGGACGTTGTGAAAAACAAGCTAGATTTGGCTAAAAGACGAGGAATTGCACCACCTGATACGGCTTTAGCCATTGAAGGGAAAAAAGCTGGTAAGACATGTGTATCCGCACTTAAAATGGAGCATAATAACCAGAATTTTTGTGTTTTAGAATCAGCTTTTGGAAAAAATTCAACATCGCTTGCCTTGGTTTCCGCCACATCCGCCAAGCCAAACATCCAGGGAACACATGCTGGATCGAATACGAGCACGGCGGTCGGAATTCCGGGTTATGCATCAAGTTGGTTTTACATTAAATTTTTCTTTCGGTTTCGTTATATTACCTATCCTCTCAGCACAACATTCTGGAGCAGTTTTGCCGCGTGCTCGAGTTTCCCCGGCTATGCCCAAGCCACAGTGGCATCCACCCTGGAAATTGTCCCGCGTTATCAGTGGCCATTTAGGTTGGGTACGTTGTGTAGCAGTGGACCCTACAAATCAGTGGTTTTGCACTGGTGCTGCTGATCGTGTTATCAAGGTAAAACCATTTCAGCTTTTCGATCCAAAATAAATTTTGTGTTTACATAATTGTCGTCTTTGCAGGTGTGGGACTTAGCAGAAGGCAAACTAAAGGTTTCTTTAACTGGCCACGTGAGTACAGTACGCGGATTGCACGTCAGCCAAAGACATCCTTACCTCTTCAGTGCTGGGGAAGATCGGCAAGTGAAGTGCTGGGACTTGGAATATAATAAAGTATGAATTAGACTTATTTGCAGCGAATATCTAAAGCAAATTACGTATAGGTTATTAGACACTACCACGGACACTTGAGCGCCGTGTACGGACTAGATGTGCACCCTACGATTGACGTATTAGTGACTTGCGGTCGTGATTGTACTGCGCGAGTTTGGGATATGCGTACCAAAGCCAATGTACACACGTTGTCTGGACATACAAACACGGTTGCTAGTGTAGTTTGTCAAGCAGCAGAGCCCCAAGTAACACCGTTAGAATTATCTACTTAAACGGTACTAAAATGAGCTTTTAGATTCTTACAAGCAGTCATGATAGCACTGTCAGACTGTGGGATTTAGCCGCGGGGAAATCCATGTGCACGCTGACGAATCACAAAAAAAGCGTGCGATCGGTAGTACTTCACCCTACTCAGTATGTTATAGTGTGATGAAAGGGGTAGAAAGTATATTATTTGTTTTAGGTATATGTTTGCGACGGCTTCGCCTGATAATATCAAGCAATGGAAATGTCCCGAAGGGAAATTTATTCAGAATTTGTCAGGGCATAATGCGATTGTCAATTGCCTGGCAGTAAATTCCGATGGCGTCTTGGTGTCCGGAGCGGATAATGGGACTCTCTATTTCTGGGATTGGAAAACTGGCTATAATTTCCAGCGCTATCAAGTAAACATAAACCTCAAGTTATTACTGAACATTTTGCTCATCTCACAATCTTGACCTATTTCTAGGCACCCGTGCAACCAGGTTCTATGGATAGTGAGGCAGGTATATTTGCTTCTACCTTTGACCACAGTGGGAGCCGTTTAATTACCTGTGAGGCTGATAAAACCATCAAAATTTTCAAAGAAGACGAAAATGCTACTGAAGAAACGCATCCTATTAACTGGAAACCTGAGATCTTTAAGCGACGCAAATACTAAAAGCTCTGCTTTTTGCTACAAATTCCCCATGTCGAGATATGCTTGTAAGCGGCTGATCTTGAGAATAGATTTCATACGAATAAACTTTCGTTTTTTGGTGACCCATTATATTGCAAAGCAATATTACACAACGTCTTTCATGGATGGGAGTTCCAGAAATGAACTTTTAATGAACAGATGAATTGTTTCATAGGGGAATGCCATTACAATATGCTGAATTACGAAATTTGAAGTGCTTATTCAAAGCAAACAGAAGAGCGGGACAAAAACGCAAGAAAAGAAATAGACTAGCAGTCCAGCAATTTTTTTAAAATCGTAATTTAGTCTACTTCTTCCATACGTGAAGCATCTGCTGCGTCATCTTCCAAGGGTGGTAAGTCTTCGGTTTTCATTTCATCGGCGGTTCCGGACGTGGTCTCATCTTCATCAATACCCAAACCCAACTTAATCATGCGATAGATACGAGACGCATGGATTTGTGGATCTTCGAGGCTGAAGCCAGAGGATAAGAGAGAGGTTTCGAAGAGCAACATAACCAAATCCTTGACGGCTTTGTCGTTCTTGTCAGCATCGGCCTTCTGTCGCAAGCTATCGACAATTGGATGGTCAGGGTTGATTTCCAGGTGCTTTTTGGCTGCCATGTAACCCATTGTGGAAGTGTCACGCAACGCTTGTGCTTTCATGATACGTTCCATATTGGCGGTCCAGCCATACTGGGAGGTGACAATACAGCAGGGGCTATCGACCAAACGGTTGGAGACGACGACTTTCTCGACCTTCTTGTCCAAGATATCCTTCATGACCTTGCAAAGGTTTTCAAATTTGGCCTTGTTTTCTTCGAAAATCTTCTTGTCTTCCTCGTCTTCGGGTAATTCCAAACCTTCCTTGGTGACGGAAACCAGGGTCTTGCCTTCGTATTCCTTCAACTGCTGGACGACGTACTCATCAATAGGCTCAATCATGTAGATGACCTCGAATCCACGCTTCTTGACGCGCTCTACGAAGACGGAGTTGGCAACTTGGTCTTTACTTTCGCCAGTGATGTAGTAGATGTGTTTCTGGTTCTCCTTCATGCGGGAGACGTAGTCTTTGAAAGAGCACATCTCTTCACCGGATGCGGAAGTGTAGAAGCGGAGGAAATCGGCCAACTTCTTGCGATTGGTGGTGTCTTCGTGGATACCCAACTTGAGGTTCTTGGAGAACTGCTCGTAGAATTTCTTGTAGTTCTCCTTGTCCTCGGCAATCTCCTCGAAAAGCTCCATGCATTTCTTGACCAAATTCTTGCGAATGACTTTCAAGATTTTGTTTTGCTGGAGCATCTCACGGGAAATGTTAAGAGGTAAATCTTCAGAATCAACGACTCCCTTGACGAAGTTCAAATACTCGGGGACGAGCTCTTCGCAGTTTTCCATGATGAAAACACGACGGACGTAGAGCTTGATATGATTCTTGACTTTCTTGTTTTCAAAGAGATCGAAAGGAGAGCGACGAGGAACGAAAAGCAGAGCGCGGAATTCGAGCTGACCTTCAACCGAAAAGTGCTTAACGGCTAAATGATCTTCCCAGTCGTTGGTCAAAGATTTGTAGAATTCACCGTACTCTTCTTGGCTAATATCATCGGGATTGCGGGTCCAGAGTGGCTTGGTTTTGTTAAGCTCTTCATCTTCTGTGTACTTCTCTTTAATGGTCTTCTTCTTCTTCTTATCCTTGTCTTCTTCTTCGTCCTCGCCGACATCTTCAACTTTGGGCTTGTCGTCTTCGGCTTTTTCTTCTTCATCTTTCTTCTCTTCCTCTTCATCTTCGACTTCCTTGTCGCGCTCCTTCTCAACGAGCAGCTTGATGGGATAGCCAATAAATTGAGAGTGCTTCTTGACGATTTCTTTGACCTTGCGCTCTTCCAGGTATTCGGCTTGATCTTCCTTTAGGTGGAGGACGATCTTGGTACCACGGCCGAGGGGTTCGCCAGGATCGACACGAACGGTGAAGGAGCCACCAGCAGAGGATTCCCAGAGGTACTGTTCATCATCGTTGTGCTTGGAGACGACAGTGACGCGGTCTGCGACCAAGTAGGCAGAGTAGAAACCCACACCGAATTGACCAATCATGGAAATATCGGCGCCAGCTTGGAGAGCTTCCATAAAGGCTTTGGTGCCGGACTTAGCGATGGTACCCAAGTTGTTAACCAAGTCAGCCTTGGTCATACCAATGCCGGTATCGATGAGCGTCAAGGTGCGGTCATTCTTGTTTGGGATGATCTTGATGTACAGTTCCTTTCCAGAGTCCAATTTGGTAGGATCCGTGAGTGATTCATAGCGAATTTTGTCCAAAGCCTGTAACAAGAAACGTTGTTATCAGATTACTGCATTCAGCGTGTGAAAAAAAGTAGTAAGTATGAAAGGAATTTCAGCTTACATCAGACGCGTTCGAGATCAACTCACGAAGGAAAATTTCCTTGTTCGAATAAAAGGTGTTAATGATGAGGGACATCAACTGGGCGATCTCAGCCTGGAAGGCAAAGGTCTCCGCTTCATTGTCCATGGTAACTTCTTCAGGCATCTACAAGGAAAAATCTCGTTAATGAAATAACTAGACAAAGCAGCATTTCATAGAATTATTGGCTTTCCCATTGTCCTTTGGGATGATCTTGATATTAAGTTACTAATAAACCTAGGCAAAGCTTATAGTAATTCAAATGTTCCTGAAAGCTTTGCAGAGAATAAGCTGATTGTTCTGGAAGGCCAAACCGACACCGGCCACTGCCCATTGTCCTCGTGGCGAGTTGCGAATTTGACACGATTTAAACTTATGAATAATGTACAAAGAAATATTTAAACTACGACTACTTTAAAATACCTATCAAGAATCAAGAAAGAAAACGAGCTTCAAGCTTGAACTGAAAAAGGTACTTTTGGCTTAACGACCTAACGTTCCAAATACGATTCCGGCTTTACCAGACAACTTTTACAACTTATTTAAGTACTATTTAAATAACCAACAAATTGGGGACCTACTGCTTACCTTAATGAAGTTATAGTCCGATCAGGAATCGGGCGAACAAAGTAATTAACCCAAGACTTGAAAAAACAGTGTAAACCCACGAGCTTAGCACGAAGGCTTGCGCTTGAATCTTACCGGCACACGCGGTATAGGCGGTTCTATATACCTTCGCTGTCGTTGCCAGAATGTTCTAGAAGGTTCTAGAGGACAAGGCTTGGAAAGCCCTCCTTTCTCTATCCGGTTCGAAGGTTCTAGACCAATACCGTTCAAGCAAACGAAACGCGGGAAAACAAAGATGTTTCCAGAACAGGAACTGGTTCGACAAAGCATACTTGTTCACTTATACAGTAGTTTATTTTCGGCTTCTATACTACGGACTTTCTTTTACTTTTTTTAATTAAATGAAGTTATAAGCTCTGGTAGGTCTGATCGCATAAACCTTTACCGACTAAAATGTTTTACCGTTCAAATTGTAACCGAGAGTAATTTAATGAAATGAACGCAAGCGAACCAATTCGCTCTCAAAACATCATGTATTGATGTCGAGGCTGTACAGCACATTTGATGCCATACATAACCTTATATTTTAAACATTCCTTTTTGCCAATTGTCTCCCTTTACCCAAACACACATTGACATTAATCTTCCAGGAAAAAGTAATTCCCCGACTTCTTTTGGTCAACATCTTTCACGGAATTGAGTTTGTTAATACGCGGCCGGAAGTTATTCGGGTCTCGACGGAAAGTGATGCACAACATTTCCAAAAATCGGTTCATTCCAGGCAACAACCCTTGGGGGGCATGAGCTTCAGCGTATATTGATGGTTGACCTTCAAACACAATCACGCGGTCTGACAAATAAGTCGCCATGATGAAATCATGTTCTACCACAAAGCCGGTTTTCTTTGCGTGCAAAATGAAACTATAGGTACGAAAAAAAAAAGAGTTTGCCGAAATAACAGACAATTAGCTCTAATAGGACCGTTACCGTTTAATAACCTTAGCCGCAACCAAACGCTGCTCGGAGTCAAGATAAGCCGAAGGTTCATCAATAAGATACACGTCAGCCGGCTTGCCCAAGCAAAGGGTAATAGCAACGCGTTGGAGTTCACCACCAGATAAGTTCTGTACTTCTTGATCAATAATGTCTTCGATTTTTAAAGGCTTCATAACATCAGCAATAAACTGTGAATACAGAAGCACATTTAGGATACAGCCTACTCAAAATTTCCAGTAAATACTTGTGGATGCGTGTAAGCGTCTCGAATTTTGTCGTGAAGCAAATGACGCACCGTGCCTTGTGCTTTAGGGCTGATTTTCTGCGGCTTGTAGCTAATGTTCAAAGAAGGCACGTCAGCTAAATTAAAAGGTTTCACAAAGGTTGATCACAAAATTTTCCATGAATACCAGATCCAGGGTCCGGTACCAACCGTCCTGCCATTAGTCGAATCAAAGTTGTTTTGCCTGTCCCATTTTCTCCCAAGAGAACCACGATCTCCGAATCCGTGAAAGTACCAGACTCGACAACTAACTTGAAGTCGCCTAAAGTTTTCTGCATGGCGGGATATTCGTAGTGTCTCATTCGTTTGATTTCTTCCTCAGTCGCTGATTCAGCAACACGGAATACTAGCGACTCTTCACGGAAACGAAGATTCTCGGTTGGGACATATCCATCCAAGAAAATGTTAATGCCTTAAACAAACATTAAGGTTGTAGGTAACGAGTCAAAACATAATCAAATAGTGTACCTTCTCGCACGGAAAAAGGCATGGTAACAACACCGTAGACACCGGGGATCCCGTACAAGCAGCAGATAAAATCCGACAAATAATCCAATACGGATAAATCGTGTTCAACAACGATGATGTACCTAGAATAATTTTTGCTATTTTTCAACCGGACAACGAAGAAAAGTTGACTAAACATCGGGAAAATGAGACAGAAAAGCTGCCTAAACAGATCCCTTTCAAGCATCACATCGCACAAATTCGTCTTGTCAGCTGTTAGAATATCAAAGGTGAAAGAATAGATGTCCGGTAAAATACATTCAGGTTGAGGACGGATTTGTGCGACACTAGCGATACGGAAATGGAGATTCCTATACTATGCTTAGTATTTTTGTTTTTATCTATTTTAAGCTAAGGGATAAGAGTAATAAACGAATACTTGTCTGGGTGTATGAGTGAGCGAATGCTCAACGCAGCATTTAGACGCTGTTTTACGTCGAGGTAACTGGACGGTTCGTCAAACATGAAGATGTCAGCACTCTGAATGCAGACTATGGCAATGGCAAAACGTTGCAGTTCCCCTCCGGAGAGTTCATCAACTTTTCGCTGCTTCAAGTTGTTAAGATCTTAAATATAAACAGTACTTATCCTAAAAAATTTGGGAAGCCGATTATGAGAGTGTTTACCGAGAGTAGTGCAAATGTGCACTTCATTTCCTGCTTCAGCTTTCTTTGCGAGCAATTCACCCACTGAACCCTTTACCGCTCTGGGAATCTGGTCCACATACTGAGGCTTAACAACGGCTTTCAAGTTATCTTCAAGAATTTTTGTGAAATAGTTCTGCAGCTCTGAGCCTCGAAAGTGAGCCAATACTTCGGACCATTCAGGTGGGTCCTATGATGCAATCAATAAGTCAGTAATAACAAAACAACTACAGTTGCCATAATACTTTAAATCGTCCCAAGTTGGGCTTTTGTTTCCCCGCCAAAATTTTTAAGGCCGTGGATTTGCCAATACCGTTGGTCCCTACAAGCCCAAGAACTTCCCCTGGACGTGGAATAGGCAACCTGTGTAACTTGAACGAGTTTTGAGAATAACGATGCGTAGTATCCTTCTCCAAGTTACTGGGCAAATTGATGATAGTAATGGCTTCAAACGGACATTTCTGTTTAAAAATTATTCGTAAGTTAAGGACATAAAAAGAAAGGTGCAGAAACTTACTTTGATGCATATTCCGCAACCAATGCAGAGACTTTCCGAAATAATGGCAATTTTATCGTTGGACGTAACTTCTATGCAAAGTTTTCCCATTCGTACTACAGGACAGTATTTCTTGCATTCTTGTCGGCAACGCTTAGGTTTGCATTTATCACTGCTGACAATGGCAATCCTAGTTAGCTTGTCGGTTTCTTCAGTCGCTCTCTTCCTTGCTGCGGCAGCCATTGTCCCTGAAAAGCACGGAAATATTAAAATATTAATCTGTCGTCTCTGCGTAAGATTTTTTAAACAAAACACAAATAAAAAAAAGGACATGTGGGATTTTTCAAGTTATCCTTATTTAACGTCGGTTAATTTCATATGATTTTACGCGTACTTTTCATATAACATGATCGAAGACAGAGAGTGTTAATAAAACAGGCTTGTTATTAAGAAAACGTCAGAAAAACACAAAAATATTGCAAAAGTTTACCTAACCTAACCCACGTCCACGTTAGAAAGAGTCAAAGAGTGGAAATTCAGTCCACAAATCCAGTCCCCGATTTGGTTACTTTGCAGAGCGCCTCCGCTGCAATTTCACGGCAAGTTCGATAGGAATGCCGAACTGCCAGCAAGCCCGGTATGTATTATAATGAACCGTTCAATTCGGAAAACTTGTTTTTAATGTTTACAGCCCTAAACGGACATATGGTGCCTTGAGAGATTTTATAATGCTATCCATAATTGAAAACATCGAATACCCAAATGTTAGTAGTACATTAATTTTAACTTAGGCCCTGAACTATGCAGACTTTATTGCTCATTCGCGGTTTATATAGAACGCACATTCTCTGGAACCATGAAACTATCCCCGAAGGCCGATGTCCTTCTTTGCAAGTCCTGCTTTGTGTCCAACTAGCCTCGTGAGAAAAGGTTTCAGCTGTTTCAGCCCTTACACTTGTTAAAAGGAAGCCCGCAGGCGCAAATCTCTCTGGATTGTGTACACCCAGAAGACCCTAGCTTGAGCTCTTCCAGGGCGTCGCATTCCATTACGTATTTGTTTACAGTGTAGTTCAGAGTATAGTCTCGTTGTTCTCCTAATTTTTAGTGTCCATTTGTACTTCTATCGAATCTCGTGGGTCCATTATTTTGTAACGGCGTCGACAAGTTGTGGTTTAACGTTAATCCTTAAAGTAGGTAAGTCGCACAGATTTTGTACGTTTGCAACTTGACCTTTCTTTTATGTTTGCTAACTTCCCCCCTCCAAACTTCCCCGCTTTCTCTTCATTTTAGTCCCACGTAGCACCAAAAAGGGTGGGCTACATTCCGTGTGCATTTTTGCTTCTAGGAAACGTAGATGACGGGACACAAATGGATTGTATTAATCGAGAAAAAATGCAAATCAGCTTAGCTCGCAGTATCAGGTTACTGGTTGGTTACAGCTGCGGTTTTGATGCGTAGCTTTTGTTAGGCTTCCTTACCTATCGTGAGAAAACGAGGTCTATAATCAGTGTGTCTATTACGATTCTTTAATGGCCGGGCATGGTGTCCATCGTAAAGCACATCTCGTACCAGTGATCACGCTTCACATATTTCCGTATCCGCAGTGGCACGTTCCTCATCCGTGTGAATTTTCTAAACTTTTGCAAACTCTTGATGCATTTGTTAGGTCTGTCTTTTATTTTTTTTCTGATTATTAAGGGAGCTGCCCCTGCATATAAAATACCATTTCCGGCGTTTAATATGGACGCCGCGCTGAAAATCCATAACTTGGATTTGTTTTTCGTAGTTTGCTTAAAAAGGGCATACCCTCAATCGCAGCAGAATTGAGATCAAGGTATGCAGGTTTTACTTCAACTGCGTATTTATTCTTCTCGGGACGAGCTGCACAACAATACTCAGTCGGATACAAGGAAAAGGAAGAAAAAAAAACTTCCTTTACAAACAGCCTTTGATGTAGAATGCCTTGTGAGAAGATGGAATGGCAACCTTAATTGTATCCCAGCATTCCATGTGAGATGAAACTGCAATTGGTATTGTCATTCCTCTGCGTTGTTTTAACCAGACCCCCATTCTCACGCGGGAATTTGAGAAAGAGAGAACCACCCTTCCTATTCCCCAGTAGCTAAAAGCCGGGAGCACTTGGGAAACTACGTCTTTTTCCCTTTGCTTGCAGGCAAAAAGCAGTTCTTTCACTCTTACGGTGCCCTAAAAAAAGAGACAGAAATTATTTTGTAAACAAACTATTAAAAACCAGGCTGCCGAAAGCCAAAGGTCCAGCCTTTGACGAGGGTCAGGGTTTTCTTGTTTACGTATGGCGTCGCATTCTCCGGTCCTTGCCATAACCTTGAAGGTCTATAATCACTCATAAAGGGGATTTTTTAGATGTACACGATTCTCGTTGCCGAAGTGCATCCTGCGTCATCGTTTACACCAAAAGATGGTCACTCGGTCGTTTCATCCCTTAACTAGTGCTCTAAGGCTTCCTTTTCTCCTTATGCTCATGGAAGGGAATAAAGAAACCCGTAGGGCAAACTTCTGCTTTGTACCTTCCACTTATGTGTCTGAAGAAAAAAATAAACAATTATTATGATAAGTCAAGTGTGAAAAAAACTTGCTGCTAGACATACGTGGCTAAGTTCCTCATAGAAAGCTCTGGTGACGCCGGCCTTTACCGAGGAAAATCTATGGCTAAGCTTGATCCAAATAAATTCTCAGATTTCAGGATAAGGTGTCAGTGACCTACGCTTTTTTGTCACTTCATTTGTACAGAAAATACCGTAGAGCGACCTGTAGTTCAGCTTATGGAGGATAAAAAAACGTAAAAAACCTGTCCGGTTTTGTTGAGCGATTAGAAAACGCACACCAGTCCTCCGTAACAGCAACTAGGAGGACATGCAAGTGCATTTTACCGAGTTCCGTTAGTGCGTAACGAGCTAACGGATGGGTTGCACTTATGATAAGGCTGTTTTGTTACCAATTTGGACAATGAGATTTGGTAGTAGAGTAAAGTTACGATTTGCTGGCAGTAGCCAACATGGAAATCGAGGTTGTCATGCATGCTTGATCCATAAATATCGCCACTCGTATGGTGCTTCCCTTTCCTTCTCCAGCGTTAGCCTCTTTAGGAATGGGACGCTTTCTCTTTGACGCTTCTTTCTATAGCAGCACCGAAGCCAGTGCCTCTTGCCTTTCATTTCTATTCCACTAGCTGTAACCCACCTTGCCGGACTCACATCCTTTGCATTGCTCTCGAGTTGCTCATTTTTTACCCCTCAAGTGTGATTTAATTATATCCTTGGACAACCTGAAACTATTTTCTTTTATGTGCGTTCGGTTTATCTGCATGGCATTTTTCTGTGTTGTGTTGAAATGGTGACTGATTCCAACTTTGTTCCTTGTAGAAATCGCAACACTGAATCTCGTAGCTATGGATTAATGGACCGCTGCGCTCACGTTTGATAAATTCCTTGTCCCGATTGTATCACTGGAGAGAGAAAACAATGGGCGTCGAAGCGGAAATCCAGGCACATTCTCAACCTCTTTTTACTCGCCCCATTGCCGCCAATCACCACCGTACCGAGAGTAATACGAGCACGGCATCGTTGCAGAGTCAAGCCTCTTCGTCGCTAGAAACAGAATCTCAGACTTCGTCGTCGTGGTCAAGTTCCCATTCGGATATTTCGAGCAGTCTCAACCACCCCGCTGATAACTATAAGATTCCCGAGAGTAAAATTCTAGCATGGAACTGCGCTAACGAAGGGTTCCCCCCTCGACCTTCATCGCCGGATGTGGTGGTGTCACGGAAGAGCGAATTAGCCCTTCCTCTCAACCCCAAATACTTGCACTCTTACAACAAAGATTCTCGCTTGCCGGATATTCAAGAAATGAACCAACTTAACAATACGGGCTCTGCTATCTCACCGAATACTAATGCGATATCCATGACGCAGTTGTATCAAGCATCGGATAATGGATTTGAAAATGTAGAAACATTGAAACACATTCTCAGCCAAACCCAAGAAGCATTAATTCGTCGCACCGAAGAAGTGGAGCGTTTAAACCGCATTCGGAACGACGTAGAAGAAGAACTGCGAGAACTGACTGCCAGTCTCTTTGAAGTAGGTTCAAACCCCTTCTCCATTCCTTAGTTTATTGCTCTTGTAGTTGCTAAGCCAGTTCTGAGTTATGATAGCGTCATTTATCATTATCGTTCGTGATCCATAGCATTCTACTTGCGTCACCGGGAAAGAAAACTGACTTTAACAACGAAAAATCTACGAAAAACAAACATAATAACCGATTTATGGATTTTTCCTAAGCAGCTGTAGTGAAAGGCTTAATTGTGTTTTTTTTACGCCCTTTGGGAATAACTTTTCTACAGTAGTTAAACAAAGATACGTTAAAAACAAATAACACAAAAAGAACGGATCGTGGGTCTTGACATTTTAGTTTTAATGCAATTAACTTGACAGTCCTTGCTTTCTGACTTTTACTGTTTATTCTCGTACGAAAGGAATGTCGAAACGAAACGCAGCGTCAGTGAAACCGAGTATTATATAACTTTCTCCACGAATATTTTTTTGGAACCGGAAAAGGGCGGGGCGTTCTTAATCGAGACTTACTTTAATGGCGGCTTATCAATTTCTAATGGTGTTCTGTTTCATTGGCCTTTTCTACAGCTTGGCATAACGTTAAATGGTTTTCTCTTTACGGTTTCTTGTTGAAGTCAGTTTCTGGAATCGAAGGTTTTCATGAGTCAGTTTAGTGCGAGTGTAAAAGAGCTAGAATGGGAAATCGATAAGTATGTTTCGACCATAGAACTGGTAAGGGAACAGTTTACATTGAAGCTAAATTAGGCTCATTTGCGTATGTTTTCTGTGATTATAGCTATATCACATGTCCTTGACGTTCGTCCCTGATGAACGCATGAACACGTGTGGGCGGATTATTCAGGGTTAGATGGCTTGTGAGCAAGTAGGAGGGAAAATGTTACACTTACTTATGCCTTTTCCGTTTCCTTATTTCTAGGAAGCACATGCCATGGTACGTGAAGCTAATGAAAAACGTGCGGCTGCAGAGAAAGCCTTACGAGAGTCCAACATGCAAGTGGAAGTTTTGCAGGCGGAAGTAGCCGCCCTCAAAACCTTAGTGCTCACATCAACGCCTAGTCGTCCTAATCCGCATTTACATCCCCAGATCGATAGCAAACCGAACTCAGCCACCAAGAATGGTACGCTAATATCAAAATTGTTCTCATGGTTGAGAAAATACTAAAACCTTAGATTATTGCGTATCAAGGTATGAAGATCTTTTCCCGGCATCGGCGCGGGACGTCGGATTGCGATTTGAAGTATGGTAGAAAACCTTCTCCTACACATTCTCCTGATCGTGAAACCAGCGTAACTGCTGCACCGTCAAGTGTCGATCCGGATCATTCGGATGGTTTTATGGCCGGTAATGGTGAGCGAGACGTTGATCCTCTCTTCTACCGGGAGTTTCAAATATGGAAAGCAGAACCGACTTTGAGTCGTACACATCAGTTTATGGCCCGCGTTTATACCGAAGATATGGACTTGTGTCTAAATTTCCCGAATGGTGATTTGAGTCGACAAGTACGTGAAGCTGTAGAGACCAACTGCATGTATGTTGAAGAAATCGGTGACAAAACCAAAAGTCAATTCCCCAAGTAAGTTTCGTATAGTTTTCTATAATGTACAGTACTTAAAAAAAACGACCCCAACAAAACCATACTGTCCTAATGGCCCGCAGCGACGTGTCTGGAAACAGTACTGCGAATGGCCGTACGAGTAGCCCTAATCGTGTTTCGTAGTGCTGTTCCCAGACGCACAGTTGCGGGCCATTAGACCGTACGGTTTGATGGGGCCGTTTGTTTTTTTTAAAAGTACTGCACACGATACTTAATCTAAACGATTGTCACTAGGAAATGTGCTTTGCTGGAAACATCTCGTATTTGTCGCTATAGAATGAAGCTTGAAGGTGAAGATCAGTGGCATTACATATCTCAACTCTGTCGCAATAGGGTATACTAGTCAAGTAAATACGTGGAATAATCCTCAAGCGCAATTTACCTTATTTAGATTACCGCGGTGTGTGACTTTTTTACCTATCTGCGCTATATACAGCTCGGCCTAGTCAAAGCTCCAGGTAACCCCATCCTTCTGAAAGCTAGAAAATACTATAATGTTTTGTGTTCTTTTTCACAGTTAATGAAATGTACTGGGAAATTGTCCGTTTGCGGAAGCAAATGATGTTAGCAAGATTGGGGTTAATGTAAGTTATTTTACAGAAGTGTTATATGATATTGAAGGAATTTATCGACAGAAAATCTACTTTTTTTAATATTTGTAATACTACCCATTGTTTCATGGCTCTTCCACCACATCTTAACTTGTTTCTTTTTTAAAAACGATTTTGATCTTAAACGTATTTCTCGTTACTTTTCAAACCTACGCTTCCCGTTGTGGTGCCAAATGTTTGTTGGAATGAGATGAGGAGTTACACCTGAGATTACAAGGTAGTTGATAGGGTTACTGGAATCCCACCAGTTTTATAAAGGGATTGAAATTAGATGATTACTTTGAATTCCAATTCTTAAAATCTTCAACTACTCTAAATTTTGTACAGAGTTATTTTTACCCATTTGGCAAGAGTAGTAGTCGGGAAAGAGCGAGGGAGAATAACTTACTGTGTTATATTTTCGTGTTAGTGTTAAGAAAATCTGTGGCGAAAGAGCAGGTCTCGTCCGTGGTAAAATCACATACAATAAAACACATGTAGTCAAAAGTGTAAAGTGTATCTTTAATGTACAACGAACGCTAATCATTCCCACTTCGGCGGTCATGACCGTTACCAAATTTCCGGAAATACCGGTCGTATTGTTGTTCTGCGTGATAACTTGAATGGTAACCGTTGGAATTAAACTTCCGGTCTGCGTTGCCTCTGGAATAGTGATTGCTATTGCTGTAGGCATTCCTAGATTTGGCATAGGAAGAATAATTTCCTTGATTTGGACCGTCCCAGAGTTCTCGGTCCGTGTCATCCAAGCCGTGGTGGTTTGGTGGTACGTCAAGTCTGCCGGGTTTCGAGGTATGGTAGTCTGAACTACGGTGACTAGTTCTTGATCGTGATCTTGACCTCGAACAAGATTTTTTGTTTCGCCAAAATCGGGGAGAGCAATTATGCGGGGGGCTTTCTTCTGATAAAGAGAGTTCAGAATCGGACAACACCGGGGCCGGAAACTCTTTGTAGACTTGAGCTAATACGGATTTTAGTTTGGTTGCTTGACCTTCAATAGCGCTTCGTAACCGCTCGCGTTGCTCTTCCATTCGATTTTCTTCCAACTCTTTGTACTTTCGCATTAGTTTGGACCTTAAATCTTTTTCTCGCCGTTCATTTTCAGCTTTCCTCGCAGCCTCCTTTTCCTGCGAAAAACAATAAGAGTATGGGAACATTTAGAGAATTTTCTGTGTTTTTTTAATTATTACCGCTTTTTTGCGTTCCTGTTCCGTCTTTTTCTTTTGTAAATGATCTAACTCTTTTAAGAGCTCTTCTTCCTTCTTCTGCGCAATTTCTTTCTGGCGCACCACTTTGACGTGTTCCAAAAGTTCGTCTAACAATCGAATACTCTCCAAATTCCGTTGAGTCAACAGAAGTTTCCTTTCTTCGAGAGCAACTTTTTTGCCCATTTTAACACGCGCCATTTCCATTTTTTTCTGAACTTTCCTCTCACGCTTACGTTCCACCTTCTCTAGCCATTTCTGTTCTTTCAGACTCTCCTTCTCAGCTACCAGGCGTTCTTGTTCTTTCCGTGCCGCCTCCATACGACGCCTGACAAACGCATTAGACGAAAGTGGAAAGGAATCACGTTCTTACCTTTCGTCTTCTTTTTTTAACTCTTCTAGTTCGCGTCGCTTTCTCTCTTGCCTTTCCATTTCGCGTTCTTCTTCCATCAATTTATCACGTGCTACATTGCGTTTCTTGATGCAAAGATCCGTCAAGTGTTTAGTCTTATCGAAATCAACCTAAGAAACATAAAACTGTTAATACGAACAATCCACAAAACGTACCTTTCTACCTTTATGGATGCAGTCCAAGCTTTCGAGTTTTCTTTGTACAAAAGCTTCATGCCTTTCAATGCAGACATTGCCTTGACAAATCCAACGTACTCTTGGAATTGGATATAAGCTTCAAACAGGCCATCCTGCCCGAACGTGGCGGTTCGTAAGCCTGAAACACTGGGATCCATCTTGTTTCTGTATGAGTCTGCTAACGGAATATCCACGTGTCGCAATTCTCCATATTGCTCGAAAACTTTGCGCAATAAATATTCGCTAGGTGGGTCAGATTTAGGCTGCTTATCAGCAATGAACCAGCGGCATGGCAAGTTGGCTAAATATACGGTATCTGGACGCTCTCCTGGTTTCATCTCGTTCATGTTTTTAGCATCGCGAAAAAAGGAATCCCAGTCATGTTTGGCAGGAAAAGTGGGTTTGGCTTCGCAGGCGCGTATTTTCAGTGCTTCAGAAAAACCGCTGAGCTTAATTTTTCGCTGGTCAAGGCGAGAGATAAGATGCGGAAGATTAAGTTTGCTTTCAATCTCCGCTTCAAAACGAATGAATTCTAAGGTACTTTTGGACACCTATAACAAAAATAACTGTTCATATATCTGTTGTTTTTAAAAATATCATACTTTCAAGACAGTAAATTCATCGGGCTTTAACAAAGCTTTAAGTTTATCCATAACTTCCCAGTTCGATATGCCTTTCCCTGAAATTTTCGAAACAGGGAGCTGAACTGAAATGTGGAACCTGGCTATGGGTTTCAAAAATAATCCCGCTGGCTTGTAGAGATTAACTACATCAGTCGTGTCACTGCATGGTTGAATGATGGAAGAACTCATTTTTCTTACACCTATAACTTTGCATGCATTAAAGAGAATAGATTCACAATTAGACAATGAAATACTGAGTATTTACGTTCTAAGACCACGAATGGTTCAAAACAAACGGGAACGGGAATCGCAGGGGAGCTTAGCACTGCGGGTTTGAGCCCGGCGTAAAACCCGCAAGGGGCGGATCTTCGTACGCGAGGACCACGCACGCTAAACGACCATGAGCGACCCAAGCCGTTGGATTGATGATTCCTAGAAATATAATCACTGCTGTAGACCTCGGGATCTGCAATTTGGGGATGCAGTTCCTCTAAAGAAATTTATAAGATAGGAATTCCCACGGGGCTGTAAATTACACGTAGGCATGAGCATAGAAAATGCGACCCAATCTAAAGTCGTTACTATAGAGTAATAGCTATTATAGGTATTACCTGGGTACGGGGCATACTTTGACCCAAGGGCTTTCCCCCGATGGCGTTTTCGTTCTTTTTTATTTTGTAGGTTTTCAAGTATCTTTCAAGGCTCAAAATTTTAAATTTCTTCTAGTCATAATATAATAGGGACTACAAAATCCGGGGATGGATCCCCTGGGATTCCATTTCAGCGTGTTTTGATCCATTCGTTCCCATCCGGAGCCGGTGTTGGTTCGAGAACTTCGCCGAAACCCAGCCGAGTTGGAAAAGGTACCGCTAGCTGCGTACAAACTTGTGTAAATAATGAAATAATCGCGGTAAACAAAAGCATCTTGCCTTTTAAAGTAAGTATTTATAAAGTTAAGCCTGGTGCACACTGGAGTGTCGTTTATGTCAACATACGACAAACAAACCAGAAAATTTCGGCACAAGCCGACAGAAGCACTCTTGACATACGAGTTGAGCACTGCCCAACTTTTGGCACGGCACAACTGACATACACCGAATTTTTTTGTTTTTTTACTAGTCGTATGTCGTATGTTGTGTATGTTGACATAAACGACACTCCAGTGTGCACCGGGCTTCTCGTTTATCTAATCGGGAGATCAATCGTGAACAAAGTAACTTTGCTGCGTTGTTTTTGTTCAAGACGATAGCTTGCTCGAGCGCAGTTCATAAGTCAGCAGTCAAGATTCGTCCATTAACCCAGGAACACAATTTGCATAGTCCGATAGAGCATAGCAGTTTTACGTGCGTTTACTTCTGACTGAATGGCTTCTACTGACTGTGTACCATGTCTTCCCGTCAAGGATGCTTCTTCGTCTCGTTTATTGGATCACTTGGAGACCGCTTTTCTAAACAAGTATGGGGAGAAACCTACCTATATTGCTCGAGTTCCCGGAAGGTACGTTATAAATTGTTTTTTTATTAATGTATATATCATACAAGCGAGAGAAAATTGATTGATGTCTTTACTTCTATTAGGGTGAATCTTATTGGAGAACACATTGATTATTGTGGTTACGCTGTATTCCCTATGGCAATCGAACAAGATATACTAGTGGCATTCAAGCCAGTCGAAGACAGCACGATTGCAATTTCAAATGTGAACAATACGTACACGGATTTCTCTTGTGATGCTGGCGCCGTCAGGTAACTTATTCCTCCCAATATTTATTCATGGCATTCTTCTGTTTAGAATTTTGTCTTTAGTATTTGCAAAGAGAAACCACTGTGGTACAACTATTTCTTATGCGGAGTACAAGGAATAGTAGAGCAGGTAAACTTGCAGCAAAAACCTTTGCTGGGCATGAAAGCCCTAGTTTCGGGCTCAGTACCGCCAAGTGCCGGCTTATCATCTTCAAGTGCGTTGGTTTGCGCTGCCGCTCTAGCAATGTCTGAAATCAATCATGTAACTTTATGCGTAAAAATTATGGATCGGAAAATAACCTGTTTTTTTAGATTCGTTTGTCGAAAACGGACATGGCCAACTTATGTGCCAAATCCGAGAGATATATAGGCACAGAAGGCGGTGGAATGGACCAGGCTATAGCGTTTTTAGCGAACGAAGGTAGATTGAATCGTTTTTCGCTAGTATCTTGATTTATACCGTACTTTAGGTGAGGCCAAGTTAATTGAGTTCAATCCCCTTCAAGCTCACAATATACCCTTACCCGCTGGAGCTGCATTTGTTGTTGCCAATTCTCTGGCGGACGCCAATAAGGCGGCCACCTCGGATTTTAACTGTCGTGTAATGGAATGTCGCCTTGCAACTCAAGTGGGTTAATTCTTTATTCTTCATAAACGTTTGGCAGTTTCGAGATTGGATTCTTGAAATTAGGTTCTCGCCAAGTTGAATGGATTAGATGTAGAATCGCTAAGGAAATTAGGTGACCTGCAAAAATTACTAGGCAAGTCCCTACCGGAGATGGTCCAGATGGTTCGAGAGAAATTGCATCTCGAGCCGTATACCAAAGTTGAAGTAATCAGTATAGTTAATCGTATATTGATTGACCTATATTGAGGTTCTTAATTTAATGTTATAGCTCAGCCGCTTGTTAAATATTACCGAGCAAGCTTTAGATGACAATATTTTGAGTGAGAATACTCGCAGTATCCAATCATTCCGCCTTCACCAACGTGCTTTACATGTTTTTGAGGGTAAAACGCAATTAGTTCCCAAATTCAATTAAAGCTCTTGTTTTTTTGGTAACAAAGAGGCCTATCGGGTTTGGCAATTCCGTGATCTTTGTTTTTCGCCAAGTACAACTACGTTAGAAGAATTAGGACGCTTGATGTTCGATTCGCATGCAAGTTGCCGCGATCTCTATGAATGCAGCCATCCTCTACTTGATCAGTTAGTCGACTTATCGAAGGGCAGAGCTTTTGGCGCTCGTCTAACTGGTGCTGGGTAAAGAAGTTTTGCATAATGGAAAACGTTGTCATTCAACAGCAATTTCGGTTTATTTAGGTGGGGCGGATGTATGGTAGCTCTCGTTGAACAAGATAAAGTTGCAGATTACATCGAGCACCTCAAAGAACAATATTACGCCTCACTGCCGGCTGCTGAAGGACGCGATTTGAGTATCGTGGTGTTTCCAACCCGCCCAGGAGCTGGAGCTATTTTGTATACGTTGTAAAACTACACGCTGAACGTGCTCACCATTCCCATTTTTATTCCAGTTTCATTAATTAGCATATGCCAAGTTCCCCTTTTCAAGGCCAGTTTTGTTGAAGTGCTCAGTTTACATATGTTGCGAAAATTATATTTTAGTATGCGCAACGCGGTGGATATAATATTTGTATTTTTAACTAACTCGTTTTTCACGGGCTTTTGGTGCAATTTGTATAGCAAATCTGCCATACAATCAATATCAAATGGGTAATATTTCAAACATAATTCCAAAATACTTGCATTTTTCTTACATTTTAAAGCTGAAGCTTTCTATATTGCTTTTTTCCATGTTTTTACTAGTCCGCACTTCCAGGTTTCTCTTTTACGCTTACTTAGGCTATTCAACGAAGATAGATTATCCTTTCCAAATTCCCACCTGAAAATACCGTGACATTGCTAGCAAGCAAAGTTTAATTGAGTAGGGAGTTCAGAAAGATCCTAAAGCCCCAAATTACCGTAGTAGTGTTGTACAAGTGACAACATTGCTAGAAATAACAAGAAAACAATGCCACTGACCAGTTCTAAACTGCCATATCGCGATTGATACTCGATGAGTACTGTACTATACTGTAGAACTGTACTGTTGTTCGCGATGCAGATGTGTTGTCCCTGTTCTACGTGTGAAAGTACTATTTCCGATTTTCCCTCTTGAGAAAGGTCAGAAAGTTAATTATCAAGTTGCTTTTCTTGGTATTCGGTTTGGTATGCGAGGTCAGGTCGTTGGGACGTGACCTGTTGCCCTAGAGCGATATCTTTTAACGGACACCTCAAGGCAACGAAACAAATACGATGCTTTTTAGTTTTTTCTCTCAAATTCTACAAGCCACACCGACCTTACCAAACCTCCAGTTGCAAGTCCGCGCACAGTTTAGTTTGCTCAGGTTTTGGAAGCTTGTTGAATTGCTACGTGGCCAGTGTTCTCTATCTACGTACATAGTTTTCTTTTGTATACACATCGGACGAAAATAGAAAACCGAGAATGACAGTGTGGGATCCAAAGTTCATTCCGGAGGTTTTATTACCACGAGTTCGATTATCTGCTACCGCATCACGATTTTCTAGTCCGACAACAAATTCGTCTGCTTCGACGCTCGTGGCAAGGCCTTTTCCTGCAGAAATTACACCGATTCGAGCGTTGCCTAAACCTGGTGCACGTAAGACTAATGTGCTAAGAAAAGGAACCCTGGATGTACACCCTGATCTACCTGAATCAAAGCGAAAAGAGTTTGACTTCTCCAATTCTGTGTGCTCACGTACAAATGATGAAAGTTCCAGCGTGGGGTACTACGAATATTTACAAGTGAGGTTCAGGCTAGTTCTCAACGGATTGTCGTAATCAGGGGAGATTTTGTAGGTAAACCCAATAAAAGATGGTTCATTGCACAAGTTTATGTGGGAACTGGATTTCCTTGCCACAAGTCTAAGCTTTATGCTGGGTAAAAATTGGAAATCACATTTATACTGAATGCTTTATATATATATGAGGGTTATGTAAATTCAGGAATCCAGGATTTGGTGATCATGCCATTACGATGCGCTCAGTTTGGAGGAATTGCGTATCTAATTGCCCGTTTAATTGCATTTGCCACGGTTGGGTTACCCTGTCTGCTTTTAGAGCAATTTGTGGGTCATTTTACGTTAATGGGACCCTTGCAGGCGCTTGGACATCTTTTACCTTTATGTGCAGGTGACAAATGTCGCGCATATACCCACACGAGTTTCGCATTCTTGTTCATTATTCACGTTTTCTTGTAGGAGTTGGATTCGCTATGGTATTGTTTTGTATAATACTTGCATTGACAGACGCTGCTTATGTAATTTGGTCCCTGAGTTACTTGGCTTCGTTATTGACGATTCCGAATGCTGTTTTAAACTCAGCCCAGCAAGCTACCCTTAATGGTATACATTTACGCGTATTATTTAGCGTTTCTTATAGAAATTTACTCGAACTTATTTGTGAAATTTTACTTCTTTCCGATAGGTTCGGGGGCGAACTTCTTTCGAGATCATGTTCTTAATGCGTCTTCAGCTGTAAACGAGTTGGGGGATTTACAGTGTTGGCCAGTAGTTGGTCTTGGTATTGCTTGGATAACGGCCTTTCTTGTCGCTGTGATCGGCCTCTCCTTTATAGCCAGAGTAAATGAGTCGTTCTCGAAGTGTTCTTGTTCTTTGCGGTTTTATTTGATTGTCTTTCCCTTGTAGGTGTGTTATGTGACAAGTTTAGGTCCATTTGTTTTGTTGTGTACGCTCATGTGCTATACTATATGGCGGAATGCTGCTGGAGCAGGAGAAGGCGTGCAACAATTGTTGCAAGCGGAATGGATACAACTGCTACACTTCCAAACATGGACTACGGCTTTTACAGATGTAATTACCTCAATGCGATTTGGCTTCGGGATCTTGCTGTTGCTTTCTAGTTTAAATAGAAAACCGAATAAGCTGCTAAGGTATTCGTCAAATCTCTGAAGAGGCTAAGGTTCTAAGCGGCGATTCCATTATTTTATTTCTGTCCCAGGAGTACTTTAATTGTGGGCATTCTTCACTTTACTTTCGGACTTCTCTGTGTCCTTGTCGTAGCGTGCCTTATTGGAAGCTGGCTACCAACCACGGAAAATGCGCCAACCGTGAAGGAATTTTTGTCCCACGCGTCTGAAACTAACCTCTTTCACGCTATATCCTTACCCCTAATGTGGAAAGTAGAATACTTACCGTGGTTTGCGGTTCTTTTAATTACAATTCTTCTTTTAAGTATGTATATATCATAATCCCAAATAGTTGTAAGTAATGAGCTTTTCTTTTCGGCTTTCTTGCAGGTATAGATACTCTTGTTCTGACATTGGAAACAATTGCGACATCATTAGGAGCTAGACGGTGGCGACCGGTTGTTTTAATTGCGAGCTCGGCTCTTCTATTTCTGGCAAGCCTACCTTTGGCGACTCAAGTACATGACAAAATTGAACGATACTTCACTTTATTTATTTGCTTTTAACTTGTCCGTACTTAGGGGGGAGTTCAGGTCCTGCAACTTCTAAATGGTCCCGTTCTGGAGTGGCCCCAGTATTATCTGACCATGGGTGCTTTGCTTGCTTGCTTCGCTGGTTTAGGAGTTAGAAGTATCGAATCGATTGCGCGAACGCTTTCAGATTCTCCTGGTTTAGTTCTGCAAGGATACTTGGTAGTCCTATACACTTTCGTGGTCCCTATTTCGCTTACAGTAATATTTTTTCCCCTTTACAAACAGTCTGTTTAATCCTTTCTTAATTAGATCTGTCTGGTATACAGTATTGTTAGCTATGCATCTGTAATCGAAAAATACCACGCATGGTGGTCTCCTGCGATCGTCGGGAGTATAGCAGGTCTCCCAATGTGCATCATAATCACTGCGCCTTTGGGTATTGTTTTATGCTGCAATGCTGGCCTCCCTTGGGCTAAGGTGAGCAAATAATTCCCATTGACAAATTTGGACTTCTTAGACATAAACGCGCGAAAATTAACTTTGCCCATTCCAATCCCATGTTGGATTTTGTAGCCATTCAAATGTAATTCGATGCAATATTCGCAGGTGGCGCAAGTGTGCAAGACAATTCAATGTGTTTATGGTTCATAATTGTTTAGACAAGAGTTACGTTACCAATTTCTTAAAAGCTTTAAACATATAGACTCCAAGTAGAAAGCTTATATATATAGTGAAATTTTAACCTTTCTGATGCGTGTTTTGGTGCTGTGTAATTTGTGGTAATTTTCCAGAGACTGAGCGGACTTTTTAAGAATTCAAAATCACAGCCTACCGAATTCCACAATTCTGGCCGAGAGGAACAGCTAGGACAAGCATCGACAATGGCGCTGTCTAGCTCCGATTTATGTTGCTCTCGTTTACCATATCTGCATGACGATGGCGACTTGGAATTACCTGAACGCGCCTACGTTGAAAATCCCAATCGGTTAGCGTCATCGTCTGATTGTCCACGAACCTTCTATGCCTTCACCAACCCGACCCTGCCTCTTGAGGATTGACTTGATTATTAGGGAGTTCTTCGGTAAGTGATGATAAATTGTAAATGACATAGGTGTACTTGTGTATTTTCATCTTTTACTTCAAGTTAAGCAAAAGACGTTCTACTGTCGGATATTCTCGAAGTTTTTTTTGCAAATCAAGCAATTCTTGGCATTACAGGATTTGCGCGCATCTAATCTAACTATGATACACGTGACAAAGCGAGACGACTGAAGAATTGGTTTAATGCTAGGAATGCAACAGGTTACCATTGTTATAGCAGAAAATTATGGCACGTTGAATTGGTTTATTGAAATCTGCCTCGGGGGAAGAGAAAACTCGTCCTCTACACTGAAAGTTGTTAACGTCGTGTCGCAAAGCAAAAATGGGATGTACGTACAGATCCGAATTGCAATTTGGCTGGGAAATGTTTTGTCTCGAGTTGAAAGTGTGGTGGCAAAGGTACTGTTTTATTGTTAGGCTACAGTAAAGTTTGTTGGGGGCTGTTTCGACAAGTTAGATTTTCCCACATTTATGGAGATAAACCCGTCGAGCTGTAAATCTGGGTCAACTTTTGTCTTCCCTCGTTGTGCTCGAGTTCCAACTGCAACTGCTCTAGTATATTTCGTGTTCTTTTTCCCCTACCTTGCAATTTTGTCAGCTCTGTGCAGCTGGCATTGTTTTCATGATTTAGAGTGCCACTTTAAACAATTTAAATTGCAGAGCAAGAAAGCACCATTTTTTTGCTCAGTTAGCGTATTCGCCAGAAGCTAATTAATACCTCTACCAAGTTTTGTCTCTTTTGCACACACAACAGATGAATTAGGTTATTTTTAGCGGTTGGAGAAATACTAAATGCCGTATAGTTGTAAGTTTTTTTTTAGGGCAAATGCGCTTCTTTTTTGCTTTTTCTTGATCCTAGCCAGACAAGCTTACAGAAGACCATACGGAAAAAGATTGTGGTAGCTATAACCTTATCGTCACCGCTCTATAAGGCACATGAGCTAAATTGACACGGTATTTCCATGCAAAAGCAGCGTTCACGCTATTTAAAATACACAATCGCATTTGTTTTCGCTCCACTTCGTTTCCGTAAAACTTTTACCAAAGGTAATTTTAAATGTGGAGCAGGGGAAGCATTAGGGGAAGCAAACTAGCGTGCCGGGAAGCAAACAAGAAAAGTTTTGAAGCACGGGAACCGATATTTTCTTTTTTGGGAACAGCTGTGCCTTGTTGATTAGACAGCAGCAATCGAGGATTATTTGGTTCGGGACACACACCCCATAAATCCATATCCATCTCAGCAATAGCTCGTCCGTGGAACTCGAAGGGCGAGATGCAGAAATTGTGGCTCATAAAGTCCTCCGTACTACCGTTCTGATGGGCTAAAGAACTTTCGAGCAGCCAATGCAAACGGCAGTCACAGGGGAAGTGATTGTTGGTGACGATCAGTTGATGTACTCCTTCGAGCACAATGCTATAACTGGGAGGTATTTCTAGAAAATGATTGCCCGTAATCCTCAAAGTGTGGACTTTATGAACAAAAGTGATCCGGAATTCTTCAATGGCATCGATTTTGTTATTAAGGATGCACAGTTCGCCCACGGAACTGAGTCCCGAAAACGCCTCCGCTTTCAAAATACCCAAATCAGACTCTTGAATCGTTAGAACTTGGACGTTTCGCAAATTGCGGAATGTGTATGCTTTCAAAGCTTGCAGGTCCATGTGGGCTAATTTGAGGTGACCCACCGAAGTGAGCCCGTTGAACGCGTCCGTTTCGATAGTTTTTAAGCCGGCCGGCAAGTACAGAAGCTGCACTTCACTGAGCCCCGAGAAGGCGAAGGTTTCGATTTTGGCCATAGGGTTGTGAGTTAGCAACAACATTTGCAAAGCCGAGGTGCCAGCAAAGGCATAGGCTTCTATTTTGCATATTTGATTATGGCTCAAGTAGATATGGGTGACGTTATGAAGCCCAGCAAAGGCAAATTGCGGGAGGCGCTCCAGGGGAGTATTTTGCAAGGAAAGTTCTTGGAGACGCGGCAAACCACGGAAGGCAAAAGGCTTCAGATTGGTAATGCTATTGCCGTCTAGATAGAGCTTGCGGAGTTGCTTCCAGTGAGCAAACGCGTCGCTTCGTAATTCCCGTAGATTATTCTTGGTCAGCGAGAGGTGTTCAACCGTAATAGGTAAGCCAACTGGAATCTCGGATAGCCCACCGCCATTGCATAATACCTGCCGAATTACAAGTAAAAATTTGGTCAAAGTAACACCAAACGCTCCAATTACAACATGTTAGTGTTTTGAAACGTAAACAATACTTGAAAGGTGTTGGAATTGTTTAAACGAAAACAATGCCTGAAAGGTTCAAACGTAAACAGTACCTGAAATGGAGATAGACATATGCATTGCCGCGGGCATTCCGAATTGGCGTTGTTGTTGCTGGCGCTAGTGTCGGAGATGAAAGAAGACTGAACGAGGTTGTTACTTCTAGCCGAGCTGAAAACCATGCAGCAGCTGATCATCAGCCAAGCTGACAGTTTCGACATGTCGGCTCGCGTCAATGGCCCATATATATGTAAATGAAAGCTGCTGTCCTGTCCGCTTGAGGAATAAGGAAATCAGAGAAGCTTCACACTGAAGAGCACCTAATGAGAAGTACCGTGTCAAAACCGTCAATCCACCGTGCCGAATAAGAGCGGAACGCAACTCGCGAGCTCGGAACAACGATCAGAGCATCTCGTAGGTAAACACCATTAACTTTTCGGTCCTTGACAGTTTATGCTAATGTTTGTGTATGTTTTAGGGGCCAAAAAGGAGCAAAGAGAAGATGAAACCGACAGAGAATGGATTATGGATCCTTTTAGCTGGTTTCCAAGACCCTTCGTCCCTATACTTGAACTAAAACGCATCTCACGGACGAACAGGAAAGGGGCCGCATGGGCACAGATCTGCTTCGACATTGATAGACTGTGCTTGCATGTGCCAAAAGTTACCCCTCTACCAATCTGGGACATTATGGAGTAGCAATCGTGTAGATTACTGGCGTTTGCGCATGGGAAGATGTAAGGCTTCCGTATGGGGAGAGAAATATTTCGCTCGGATACACGTTTGGGTGAGCTTGTGCGAAATACCTGTCCCACAGGTTTGTTTTACATATTTGGGGGGGCAAAACTTAGCGTGTGGCTTCGTATCGGGGTAGTTGGGACAGTTCAAGCAGCTAAAGTAGCTTCCGCGTCATTGCAAGGGTTAGAACGTTAGAATTTTTCACCCTATGGATGCTTGACGCAGGTCTTTTTTGTGGACTTAAAATGCATAAGATGCTCGTGTTTTTTGCTACTGTTTTAATTTGCTAGGTAAAGCAGGCACCGCGTGCATTGGTAAAAGGTTTCGGGCATGATTAAATTGGGTTTTGACGTGATCTTCCCATCTGCATTTTAAAATGTCGTTTTGTCTTCCTTTTTACATCCAAGCCTCGAACAGTACTAGACCGTGAGTTTCTAAACCTTTTCCTTTTTACCTGCTTTGGGACTTTCCTGTCTGATTGTCTCCTGAAAAGAAAAGAAACCAAAAAGACGGAGGGAAAAATCCAGCTGTTAGAAACAACTCGCACACTCAGTCGACGTAGGAGGTCGAGAAGCAGTGTGACGTTCGTTCGTGTAATGACAAATGACACATTTCTTGGTTCTTCTGTTGGGATAGGGAACCCAATTTTTAAACTGAGCGTAGCAATTTGGAAAATACAAAAGCAATGGTTGTGCTAATGATGGCATCCACAGTGTGTCGTATTGGCACTATAATGACAGCCATCAGTCGCTTATTGTGTAAATTGTATCAGGAAATGCATTAGTTTTTCACGCAAAGATGTCAAAAAGGTCTGTATTATATAGATTACACTCGGTAAAAACATAGGTCTTTGTTTGTGGTTGCAGATTGATTAAATTTTGTATTCCTTGTCAGGCAAAGCTACGTTTGATCGACTTCACTCGATTTTTCCTGCATGCATCGCTAGGGACATCAAGCTACTCATTAATTCAACATCGTAGTTTATTTTTTTTACTTGAGAGTGGTGGATTTTATCTCGACTGCGAGAGGAAGAAAGCTTTGATCTAGCGAGCCTGTCACAGAGTATGGGGGATGCAAATTTAGGTCTTGGCAATGAATCTAGCGCGCCTTTTGTCTCTAATCTGTGTACGTGCTAGAACTCAATAGCATATTTTCCTCTTACGCGTTTGATAAGAAAAGCAGCGCAGACAAGGGATAGTGAAAAGGGGCTTTAAGCAGCAAACGAGGCACGCAAGAATTCTTAGCATATGTCAAGTGTTTTCTCTCGCAGCTTGGCAAAGAGGATAGATTTGGCCAGCATAAGACAACACAGGGATATCTACAAACGGCCATTAGACATATATTCTTTTTTTGTGTAAAACGTCAACATTCGACAAAATTCGAACCTCGTTCGGCGTTCAGCAACGAACTGCGAATAGGAAATAGGGGAGCGTGGTGATGCTTTCCGAGTGTTGAAATGAGAAGGGTGAATCTATTTCCAGATATTCTCCATGCCTTCGTAGGAAACTTTGGCTCAATGCCCTTGCAGAGACTGATTCTCCTATCAGTTTATGTTTAAAGTAGATGTTTAGGCCACCCTCAAGCCGGATTGCAAGGCTTTCAAGCAGAAGTAAGGAATCTTTACCCAGGCAGTAAAGTTTCTAGGGTATAGCATATACCTTGACAAATATGAGACCGCACACGGCTTCCATAACCAAGATAGAACGTTTCGGGGCAATTTTCGCTCCCAGCCTATTTTCCACGGAGCAGGGCATTTTTTCCTTTTTATGGCTATATGCATACCTACACGGATTCCGCTTACGACGCCCCAGGTGTGGTAAACGCTAGGAGGATTGTGCATGCACAGAAAGGGTTGATAATCCTGATTAGCGTCTATTGATGAAACTTGAATTGCGGCTTCCATGTTCCAACTAAAGCACTCTCCCCTTTTGGCTCTCTATTTCCCTCTTTGCCCTTTTAGAAAGATGGCAAGCACTTGACAGAAGAATACCGAACAGCCATACGAATTATGCTCCGGAAGTAAGGGGGTGCATGTAATAGTAAAATTGACCCCCTGTGTTCAATTGCGTTCTAGGCAAAACAGTGAAAGGAACGGTATAAGGTGGGCGACAAGGGAGGATAAAGAAGAAAATAATGTGTCCCCTCACGCTGGTTAATGAGCAACAAGGAAGCGCAAGAGGGAGAATTCCCGTTTTGGCACGTGGCATTTCAGTGTCTTTTTCTCTTTTTTAATGCTGATGATTGTTGGATGGTTTTCCCGTTAATTCTTTGCTAACAAACTCAATTATGCAAGGAAAGATTTTCGCCCTAGGCGGAAATATCCAGGGGCATAATTTCACAAATAAATATAGGTCTAAGGTTCGCCAATATTGCATAGATCAGATCAAAGGTGCATTAAACCCGATGGATATTTCATTCAAGATTTTGAGGCCTCAATTTTAGGGAGTCCCGATGCTTTTAGGGTTCTTCCTTGTGTTTAGTCACATCTATCATTCACGGTTTGGAAAGCCAGCCGTGTGAAGTGAAGTGACAGGTCGGAAACACGTTCAAAGGCAACCATAGAAGGGCAATCTTCTCATCTGAAGCTCATAATCAGCTGATAGGGCGGGGTGAGGAATATGCCTGCAGTGTTATTGAACATACGAACTCGCTTAGCTATAAAAGCGCTAGAAAAAAAAGCAGTCGGCTTCGATTCGGGGATTAATGACGCCAGTTTGCGGTAGGCGGAGTTGAGGATCAAGCGTGTATTGTGTCGTGAAAAATTGGCAGGGTTTAGTGACGCTTGCCGCCTTTTTTTCCCCGCTTGAGTTTGCCAGTGCTGCGGCTTATATCCTTCGCAGTTTTTGGGCCCCTGTACCGGGAATTGCTACCGTAGAACCGTAAGGCTCCCTTTTATTATTTTTTTCCAGCCCCAAAGAATATAAAGATAGCAGGGAGATTCGGTCCGATACTATTACCCTTAACTGTTCGAAAGAGCGTTGAAACAGAACAAAGCACAGCGACTTACAACAGAATGGTCATTTATAGCTCCCCCAAGTGCACTAAATCCATAAAAGCTTACAACTATAATAGCAATAGGCTATTTTCAGCGCCCGCGAAAGTACAACTCATGCTGCACACGAGCGAAAAAGCCCCCTCTATGACGCTTGCCTCTATAGCGTAACTTTAGAACCGTGTATCAGATATCCTCGGCCGTTGAAAAGGCTTCGTTTTTTTGGGTGGGCTTCCATATAGTACTCCTCCCCGACAAAAAAATCCGAAATAGCTTAATCTAGTCTATAGCACAGTTTCTATACCTCACTTGGCCGCAAGTTTTCCAAAATGCCACATGGTCCAAAAAGTTGGGGTTATTTACGTCTGTAGTTCCGCTATCAATCACTATAGCCAAGGTCCGTTTCTTTCCATACAGGGAACTTATTTAATAGCATAGTTTGAACTGAAGCTGTCACTCAAGCCATAGAATTTGTGACTAATTTTCTGCAGCAGTTTGCTAACGTAATACAACACACTTCGAAGCCTGGAATCGGTCATCCACTCTCTACGGCTTGCTCTCTGGAAATGTATGCGTAAGGGAGCGGAATCCTAACCAAACTCTGTAGTAGTAAGGATTCCTCATCGAGTAGGAATTGAGGTAGCACAGGCTATGCGCATGGCAATGACTGTGTATCTCTGTCTTTTTCGCCGTACAACTTTTTTTAGTTTGTTTGAGGTGAGAAAGGGCCAAGATAAGCTCAAGTTTTGGGGGCGTTTAATTCCTGTTTTTTATCTGCAGCAATAAAAAAGACATTTTGCTCCTGCAAACGTTGGAGTTGCTATTAGTTGGGATCTTCTTTGGGATCTTGTTATTAGTTGGGACCTCTTAGATGGAGCTTTTCCTAGTTATGGAGCCATAGTCCCGAATTTGCGTATGCTGTTTTAGCATTAGTTAAGCAAACAATACCTAAATAGTGCTCAAGGATGTTGAGGACTATACCGTCGTAACCGTCAAAGAAAGTGCAGCCACGCCAAAGGATGCTTTTTTTTATTTTTCGTGGTGTATTTTCCGGTTTTAGAGAGCTTTGGTGCCGTAATTAGGTTTGACTTTAAGAAGAAATAATTTTTCTTCTTAAAGTCAAACTCTGTCACTGTCATAAAGTGAAACTCTGTCATAAAGAAGAATTATATACGGTATTTAAAAAAAATACGGGTCTTTGGAGCTTCCATGGGGTGTCGCCCATGTCAGTGTGTCTAAATTTAGTTTGTCAAATCTTTTCCCCCTTTCTGTATTGAATTGCGGAAACAAGTCTTTCGTCTATTGGCCTTTTCTGGATCATAAAATCTAACGGAAAAAAATAATCCCTGGGAAGTATGGATTTTTCCCGATCCAAAATGATTCCTGAATGTTTTTCAGGTTAGGTAAAAACGCATTTTGTGGCTGCCAATTTGAGCTTGAATGCGTCTATTCGGATGTTCAATTCGGTAAACTGTTCTCTTGTTTGGCTAGACCAGCTTGTGACTCTTTCCGGTCCTTCAAGACAGTTCGTAAGAGAATTAGCTATGCATTGCGAGAGATGGGAATGTGTCGAGGAAACATATTACGTGGTGACAAATTATGACATTCGAGCAGCGAACAACGGTCTTTTCTGTTGCATTAATTATATTAAGTATATCTGCATGGCATGCTATTGTTCTAATGCTAACTGTGTTTACAATGTCGGTGTTGCATTGGAAGAATCGTGTGGTACCCTCAACGCTTTACTTCCCTGACTTATGTTATTTATACTCTCTAAAAGCATGGACAGAATCGCGTTTAATTCAATAAAATTTAATTTAATAAAAATGTATTCTTAACCGTGCAAGTGTGAGATGTTGATGGATATGCCTGATTAAAACCGCGGTATCTCTGAACTATGGAATTTTCAAGTTACGTAGAAAGAGCACTTGCTCTCAATCCCCCTGTTCAGCAAGAAAGTCTGTGTAAAAAGCAGCGAAGACAGCGATTTGTCTTGAAAGGAGGGAAATTCATAATCCTGTACCTGTGATGCTTGTGTGGATGATGAAGCTTTGTTCACGCACTTTACCTTTCTTTGAGGTTGCTCAATGACCCACTGTCCCATTAATTATGCATTCGCAAGCACTCTTCCGTCCTCCATTATGTCTCCGCGGGGTATTTGGTTTCTTACGCACAAGATGCTTAAAAGTACATCTATGTATCCTTGCGAACCTTGGGAGCTTTACCCCGTCTTGTATCTAGTACTCCTGTGCTGGGAGGGGTGCAGAAATTCCCCCTCTCAGGCATTCTTACATGCAATTTTATGAGACGTTGCCGTCTGAGTTATTATTTGAGAGGGTCAACCTAAACGATCTTTATTTTGAGTGTGGTTTAATAAAAAAGTGATGCGTAATCATCCTGGGAGTGATAATCGGATAATCGAACAATCGGATAATCGAGAGTGATAAGCTGCGTATGTTGATGTAGGCATTGTAAGGCGGGGCCTATTACACCCCCCTCCTTAATGCGAAAACCTAGTAGGAATGATGGATGATCGGAGTCAAATGTGACGTTCTTGTTTTTGCCCGTTCACCTTCCATGTATAACATTAGCTACACTCCCGGCAGCCAACACAAGGAGTTTCTTGTTGTTTTAGTTATTTTTTATCTGGTAGATCGACTAATATACGCTAGCACGGTTTTGCTCGATGTATAACGTATACGTTGCCCGATATTAGAAGATGTTCAGTTATGGCCAAACTTGTATTACCACAGCAGAGTATCGCAGCACCACAAAAAGGGAGAAAAAGGGACAAATTGTTGGGCTCATTTCTGGTGGAATAGGGTAGGATGTGTGGGGTATGACGAGAAAATAAAAGGTCGTGCAATTTTCTACTGCGGATAAAAAGGCTCACTGCAAAGATTGCTTCTTCCACAAAATGAAACCCTAGGAGGAAGAGTGGGTCATATCGTACATTCTCCAGGCCGGCAGCTTCGGGTTACAAACAGTCCTGCTCGCTATGATAACGTGAGTATTAGAAGTATATTTTAGAAGTATATTTTGCAATGACTGTACCTTGCAAAAAGTTTAAACCCCTTCATTTAAGCTTATTTCTCAGGAAGCTGACATTAATGGCATGGTCGTTGTTCGCCTCAAAACATAAGCGGTTTCTTCTCCCATTTATATTTTTTCTTTTCTTTTGTGGAGTGAGCCGGGGGGAAGGGGGCTATATAGTTTGCTTCTGCATCTCCAAAAGGATTATCTTGTTTGTATTATTGCCTCTAGCGAATAGAATATTTCAAATGTCAAACCATTCCGTGTGTCGGACCTGTCTGAAGAACCACTTGGGAACCACGAATAAAAGCTTGTTCAAGTATCTCACCGGCAGCCAGAAATTGACTGTTGCACAAAGGGTGTCCTACGTAAAGCAAACATGATTTTATGGAGACGCGAAAAAAGTTTATATTATACAGATATGTATGCCTTTTTCTTCATTATTGGTTTATTGAACCCCAAGGATAAGGATGCGTTCTTTCCTTGCTAGGACAACTTTTTTTCTCGACATCGAGAGAGTTTTCTTTCTCGTTATAGATCTTCTGCCAGCGCTACTGGGTTAGGTCTTGTCGTATGTTCTTCGCCCCCAATGTGGGTGTCTCCGTGTGTCTCTTTAGAGCTGATGATCTTTTGGAAAATGGCATGGCATGGCTCTGGCTGGCTGTGATGATGCTCGTTCTATACCGCGGGCGCAGACTATTAAGGTAAAAAGTAGAAAGAAAGAAAGCGCTCTTTTTTATAACGTGGAGTAAACGGCGCCCCATGAGTTTTCCTTGGGGACAAATATACCTTTGATTGGGAGCTTTTGTCATAGCACAGTGTATATCCTTTTATATTCCTTTTTTCCGTATCCCACCGACTAGAATTTCCATGTATTGTTTTTTTTGGAGCGAATACGTGTCAAATAATATGGCGCAGTGTCATGGTGTATAGAATGGCAGAAATTGCCACAAGACGTCCTTAGTATCGGTGTCAGCTAATGGATACGGTCGAAATCTTTAAGAATATTTAAGTAAAAGTATTAGGTATCAATTTGCGTATTGACGGTTCGACATATTTTCAAATTGGTATTAAGAATATTTGTCAAACGAAGTCGTATAATACTTACATATAAATTTATGACTGAATTCGCTTTATTGTTGTATTGCGATCCTCATTTAATTTGACCTTAAGCCAAATCCTCATTGACGTAAAATGTGACTGTCACGCGAGGAACAAGCGAGAAATGTGATTATAAGCAATCGAAATGAAACCATAGAACTAAAATTTACATAAAGTTGAAAAAACCCTCTACGTCTGGCAAAGGTAATAGTACAAAAGAAAGAGACACTTGAGTAATCCAACTTTGGACGAGGAAAATATAATAACCGAGGTTTGTGCAGGCTAAAAACGTAATCCAAGCTATTTCCAGGAATCTAGCTTTGAACTACGATCCCAATAAGTGATGCCAAACTAAACAAAAGTCAACGAGTATACCTTTCTTTTCTTTCTTCTAAAGGAGTATTTCTCACGAAAAATAGAAAAGGCAATACTAACATTCTTTATGTAGACTTTACTATTACATAGTCCTCTAATCTCCGTTTACAGTGCTTGGCATTTCTTCTTATATTGTCTGCAACTCACAATTTTTGCGCCCCCATGGTATCGAGAAATATTTTTCGGTGCCCAGTTGAATGTCCTGGCATCTAGCGACGAGCGAAAATACTTTTGTTCGCATTCATCACAACAGTCCACGTCGACTGAAAAATGTCTCAACCTCCACGAAATTATAGCTATAGCGACTGAAGAGAATTTTAGTCATACTCAACAAGTGCAATGAAGTTGCAGAAAGGACCTATGAATAAGCTTCAGTGAAGTAAGCATAATTATGCGTCTTAATAGGATAATGTAGTTGAGAAGAAGAATAGGAAGAGACATATTTCGCGCTGATTTTGAGTGAATCGTTCTCGAACTATCTTATACTTATAGGCAAGGGGGAAGGTGCTGCAATGTACAATAACAACAAATATAGCAGAGAGTTCAACGTAAGCAATCAATGACTGGCTTCGTATGGGTTTCCGCGGCTTTGTCCCTTGAAGTTTTTTTGTTTTTTTTTGACGTTGTGTGGCTTGTTATAAATGTCTGCAAGGGAGACTTACGGCCTCTAATCCAATAGCACGAACGACAAAGATAATATAGTTATCTTCTTAGAGTTGTTTTTTAATCAGTATTATTGCAAGATTTCCTGGGAATTCCAAAATTTGCTAATCGATTTTGCGGTCACTTATTTTCAAGCTTATAGTGCAAGTCGAAGCTGCAGCTCAGTGGCGTCATTTGGTGTTTTTTTGGGGTGCAATTGCACCCCCTGGTTTGAAATGTTGCGTTCGATAAAACGAACTTCTGATAAATTGACAAGATTTCCGTCCGGTGGAGCTGGGTTTGCACCCCTAGCCTAAATCTGAAATTCTGCCACTGCTGCAGCTGATGCTAATTATTGACGTCTTACGACGGAGAAGCAGCTCCTGTGACGAACGTTACATTGCATTAGCCCGGCAGTCAATTAAGGCCTAAAACAGTCGTGAGAAGCATTCGTTTATGTTTTATCTCTCCATTTGTCTCCATCGCTCGCCCAGGATATGGTAACACATGAAGTTAAAAATATATATAGCTGTCGCAAATATTAAATTAATTTATTTGTAGAAATGCAGTTTCTTATTAATTTACAAAGTACTATGAGCTTCTACATGGAGTTTAACTCTACTTGACATACGGTGTCCCGGTACGTCCAATAGACAAAAAGCAAACAACAACAAACAATATAGGGCCTGCAATAGACAAACTACGTCGTCAATTTAAAGTAATATCATAACGAGAATTGCCTGCCTCTCCGATCTAGCTGCTGGAGAAAATTTTGGTATACGCTTCTTTTCTTTCTTTTACACGGGCCGACTTTTTCTCTGCAGGGAATTCCTTGTACGACTTGTTTTTTCAGATGTTTATCAGTGTCAATACTACTGTTGTTTGCCCAACTTTTGTTCACTTGTTCGTATGGTGTTCGACAGTGAAGCCTGTCAGAAATTAAATCGATGGCCTTTTGTAAGTCTTTCTAGATGCAACATTAATATTTAGGGATGATCCACCTTTACTCTAGTTTTGGTCTCATTTTCTGGGCCTGTTCTGAAGCCGTTCGATGATATGCACAAAAACTCATCGCCTGCAGTCGACACCTGTTTGATAACCGATCGCCTTGCATGACAGCTGTAACTGATCCTTCATCATCCGAAAAGCGGCTTTATGGTTCTTGCAAATTACGGGAACAGCAACCAGGCCAAGTGGAAGGAGGCTCCACCACTTTCCTTTGTTTTACTGCACCCTTTACGTGCCTTTACAATGTGGAACGATCCTTCCAGGAATCCATCATGTCGTGATGGCGGCTTGTTTTCGATAGCCGTATGTCAAGTTTCTTCTCTAACACCAGTACTATGGGAAATAAAAAGAAAACACGGAAAACGACTTGGCTTTTGAGCAATGACGGATGCATTCGCATCATTGGAGTACAAAGTTAAGGGAGACGCCAAATAATCTAGTTGTTGTGGCACGGTTTGAGTTATCCTAGGATATTAAGCCTTCTTTGTTAAAAAAAAGCTTCCTGCGAGTTTCTGGTTTGTTCGTAGCCCGGAGTAATGTCTTTTGTAATCCTGGGGTACAATTCCGTGTAGCTTAGAAAACTTTTTATAAATAACGAAGCTATTAGTGTATACAAAGGATAGGAGTCTCGTTACCGTGTGGGTAGTAGTTTTTTTGTAATAGTTTGATCTTAGGAGTTCTTCACAAGAAGGGCTTTCAGAACTTGTAATAAAAGCTACAATTACAATAAGGTCTTTAATAAGACCCACATCTTTGTATGTTTAATAAGGTTTCAGGCCCCGGAAAATTAGCTTTTGACGTGTATTTCTGCTGTCCAATCACTTCCGTCTAACACTTTGATATCAGCATCATCTAGTCATCAAAGCGTCGGGTACATAGTAAAGGGACGTACAATGTGTCAAAGCAAATTCAACAAGAGTTTGATAGCAGACAAACGTGGTGTTTTGCCCTATATAGTTTACATAGATGGAAAGCTGTTTTTACCCGTTATTCTTAAAAAATATGCAATTTTGCAGATCAATGCTGAATTTCTAGCAATTTCCCAGGTTCAATATCAGATCTGCCATATATTCTATCAAACTTATCTTGTGCATTAATTTACAGCTGGAAGATCATACCCATTAAAATAGGTCTTTCGTAAGACTTTTAGGTCTGGTCTAATTTCGATCACCCGCATAAAGCTGTTTCTTTTTTACTTCTTCTTTGGACATCATCAATGTCGTGTGAATTAATCTATTAGCGGTTTTATGGAGTTGCGCACAATAGGGCGTTCCAGGTTTCTGAACTCTCGACAGTTGCTGAAGCAAGGATTGTTGATATATAGTGGTTTTCGAATGCATGCAAGCTTCTACAGACGAAATACAAAATAACGTGTTTCTTGGGTGCCCTGTTTAACTATTACTTTTATCAAATCAGATATGTGTAAGCAAACAAAACTTAAATGAGTTGTACTACATCACTTTGAGCTAGCCTTATCACGTGTGATAGCCCCGGAATTGAATGAGTTCTATGTGTGCACATCCATCCAAGCTTCACAACCGAGTTTATCGGATTGGAAAACGCGATGGCTGCAATATCAAGCCTTCAACGGTCCATTTGAACGTTGTTATTCACCCGGAGCCGACCCAAGCGTCCAAAAGCCTGAAATCCACTAAACCTTTCACTGTTGAGTAGAGATTTAAGCCAAACTACGTCTATTGACGGATCTTGGGACATCTTCAACTGTCTTTTACCTTCCTTGTATTGTTCCTTTGTCAAGAAGGATCAGATCAGAAGGAGAAGGCACCGGGTCCACGTACAGGGTACGACGTGCGTCCTCTTTTGACAGCGAATTGAAGGTCACCGGCATTACTTGGGCGTTCATCAGTTTGCACTGTACTATCCCAATTTACCTTAGTTGAATTTCTGATTTGAAGGAATCAAGAGCCTTAATGAGCCACCTTTTGTAAGGTCTCTTGAGGACAAGGAATAATTCAGTCACGTTTTATTTCGTAAGGGGAAAACAGGGAAAACGTCTTTAGTAGGAAAAGATGACGATCAATGTGAGGGAGAAGGGCTTCTGTGGAGAGGAACTTGCTTGCATTCGTCATTAGCTGTGAGGCTTTTTTGCTTCCCAATGCTGGACGAGAGAGAGAGAGTTGTGACGAATAAGTTCGTTAAGGTTTTTGTCACTTGGAAAGCTACACGACAGCACGTCAGCTATATCACGTTTTGTGCGTCCGTTTTCATTTTGTCGCTCCTAACGACACGTCGGTAGCTATTAGTCGGGAGATGGGGAAGATGGAACAATTCCCTTTTCTGCAAATTCTTCCTCGAGTATATATGCACAGGCTTACGGGACGTGCCGTCGACGGCAACGAATGATGACACAGGAAAGTTTTTGTAGGAAATCAAGTTTGTTGCGCACCAGACGCCACAGACAATGGCGAAACGTCACACCACAGGTTGAGTATAGCAAGAAATTGATACTGAAGTTGGTGTAATAAAGCAGCATGAAGAATTGCTGAAGAAGCCACATGGCATGAGAGCCTTGGTGACCATGGAAGACATCGTTAATGAAAACGTGTAGACGAATCACATAGCTTCGACCATTTTCATAGGCAAAGAAAGCAGAGGAGCAAAAAAAACAGATTGAATTTGTTGAGTACACTGTCGAGAACGCGAGAAAAGGCCACGTAAGTCGATTCTTGTGTACAAAGGAACTTTGCGGCTCGACTTTGCTGCAACTAGAGCAAAATAATGAGCAAAAAATTCAATACCTGGGAAGATTCAGCAAAATAAATACGGTCGAAATCAACAACAGCATTTTTGTGATGCTGTACTGGGTCCGGGTCGATAAGATGCTTCGGTACTGAAGTTTATCATCTGCGGAACGAAATAAGGGGAGAAAATAAACGGCTAGGATACGTTGTTGCGAACATTTCCACGTCGAGATCGAAACAGAGTGATTCAAAACGACAGATTTCTTCTATTATAATAAGAACCCACGACAAGCTTGAATCGCGGAAGCTTGAAAACTTGTAACTGCACCGGAGTTAAACCCATGCGACTGACGTCTTAGATCGTGGGATTTAAAATCGGCACGTTTGTCATCTCGGTTAGCTTTTTTGTGCATTTAAGCTTGAATATAGGATTAGAGCTCTGTTTTCTGTCTTGATTGTTGTAAAAAAAAGAATGCTTGTTTCCACAACGGTTATTCTGATCTGGTAGATTTCCAGTGTCTATGTTTTGCATGGTTTTCTTTTTTAGCGTCGGAGCTCCGCGTAATAGTCGGCAATGGGAAGGGAAAATATAAATCAGGCGAAAAACAAGCATTTGTGGTCTTTCATCCGGAGAGAAGTAGCCAAGATAAGACAAAGCATGCGGTGTGAAAGTTGGCCCCGCTCTTACTAAGTCGCTTTCGGCATTAAATGGAGCTTAAATAGATTTACAAAAAATGCATTCTGCCCTACCGAAGCTGGCACTGCTGCTATTATCAACTTTTTTTTCGTTCTTCCGTAGTTTTTGTGGAATCTTGGCTGTCTCGTAAACAGTCTTACAGAAGAAAGTCAAGGGACAATGACAGCCAGGGAAAGTGCACAAAAAAGAAGAAGGAACAATCAACACACACATAAGAGGTCCCCGCGCCGGAACGCTGTCGCAAAAA
Source organism: Lepidurus arcticus (assembly GCA_003724045.1). Lineage (NCBI taxonomy): Eukaryota > Metazoa > Arthropoda > Branchiopoda > Notostraca > Triopsidae > Lepidurus > Lepidurus arcticus. Next base: position 1,357 of record RJJA01000225.1, on the reverse strand, counting down.
GAAATAATACTAGTTTTTCAACTAGTGTGTGGTTGGCACAGAAAATACAACCATAGCGTGCATAGTATACATAGCGTGCACCGTAAGCGTAAGCCAGACGAAGGGTATACGTATATCTGCTTATTTTTTTAAAACAAAATATTTAACAAAGAATGCTATTAACAAAAGACTTACGATTTCCTTCCTGCATAGCTCCCATAGCCGTACCTCCGGCGCCCGGACTCTCGGTTTGGCAAGAATGGAGCAAGGCTGATCCCTGCATGACGAGAACGGTATGGGCGTTGATGACTGCAGTAGTGCCCCCAGTAATGCCGTGATTACTGGGCGAATTGGAATGAACCGAGGGAGTTGACACTGAACCCTGCCCACTGTCACGCTCCCATCCTTCTGAGGGCTTCACGTTCTTAATCTGCGATGTCGTAAAGGGAAATTGAAACGAAATATCCTATTAGAGACCAGAGGCGCTATGACGAAACAAGGATTTCTTTGTTACGACGTCATTCCCACCAGTGGATTCCAAAAATAAAAAGTGCTTGGGAGAAAGACAAAGAGATGGCTCCCTTTGAAGGTTAACGATATTCATGCTGACGCTGCTGTCGATGCTCTCGATTGGAGGACTGTTGAAATGTGATGGAGGCGTGTGGTGTGTTATGTCGATGGACCAAGGAGAAGAAAATACTCAGAGTTTCTTATTTTCTCCCCGTCTCCCTTTTGAATTCCCAAAACTGGAGTGCTTCTTTAAAGGCTTAAACCAAGGATGCACCATCTCTCGGAATTGCACAAGTTTGGGGAGAAAAAAGTGACATATACACAAATATGGATTAGGCTTTTTGATCAAAATGGGAATCTTGAGGTATGGGAGAGCAGGTTTATTGATCATGGAAGCTATTGCCGAGAAACCTTGAATGACGCTTGGTTTGAAAGTATAGTAATACTGGTATATTGGTCAAATTACTGGTATATTGGTCTTCTATTCTGGGAACTTTCCTTTCCTGCACATACGTATGGGAGAACTATAAATGGAACTAACCTTTTATTTCTTTCGTACTGGCACAATTCTTTCGCCGTGAGAGATATTGTTTGTGTGGTCAGACCCCAATTTGAACAACTCACCCAATTCCAAATATGCTCAAGAGTGTGTCATCTTAAGGGTATTTGCTGACCGTAGGAGCCAAGTTCATTGCTTGTATAAGACATGGGTGTGAGCAAACTTGCAGTGCCGCCCTAGTCGGCTGAATAGTATGAATGAGGAGGGTCGAAAAATAGCTTTAAGGCCACGGTGAAGTCCAACCTCTTATGGCGCTATAGCATGGGAAATTTTGATTCGAAATTTGTAAGTTTTTGTGCAACTTAACGA
>RJJA01000224.1:84100-100615 GCA_003724045.1 Lepidurus arcticus | reverse complement strand
TGCATTTGATTCACTTCCTCCCCCGCTTCCAGTCTGACCAGTTGTAATCTTTATTTGTTAGCTGGCAGTACTCTCAATAAAAATAATCCTTCCCCCCTTCCACGAGTGGTTCTTACACCACTCCATCAGTTCGATGGTTCATTTCTTTAGTGATTTGGACAACCTATTTTTGTAAAAATGTGAGACTGGCAACAGGCGAAAGCCTACGCCATAATAATTTTTTTTTTAAAGTTACGGTAAACAAACAACAACAAACTTTTCCGTGAATAGTATGGTTTTGCTTACAGCTTTTACAAGTAAACAAACAAAAAGACACAAAGCTAAAGACACAAAACAAAACCAATATTCACGGAAAACAGTTTGTTGTTGTTTGTTTACCTTAACTTAAATGTACTCAAAATGGCGGATTTCGCCAATTCTTGCCGCGAGAGGCGTAATGTGGCAAAAGCTCTATACCTGGTGGCATATTTACAAACCCCAACCTGCACAACCACACCGTTGCCACTTGCTGCAATAGGAAATTGCTGCATATGGGAAAAGGAGGCGAGGAAATTCAAAAATGCTTTTAAAGGTTAGTTTATGTTAGGTTCATTTAGGCTAGGTTAGGTTTGGCTAGGTTAAGTTAAGAGTAAGCAGATAATGTCAGGCGTTAAAAGCACTAAGATCAATGCTAAGAACTCTTATTCACTCAGCGAAGAGTAGATCAGATGATTGCCAATATCAACAAGCGGCAACGTTGGGCCAGCTCTCTCCATAGGATTTTCCCTGCAGGGTTGGGGTTTGAAAATATGCTACCTGGCGTACTTGTTGCTTCCATCTTGAAGTGCTGCGGAAATGTAGTGAAGTGAAGATAACCTAGTTAACTAAAATGACGATTAGATTTTTTTTCACGAAATGAAGTCTAGAGTTTCATGCAAATAAAAATTTCGAATTACTACGAAGAAATTCCCAGATAAAATGAATTCGAAATTGGCCTCCGGGCTTTTTTACGGGTGATTAAGCGACTATTCCGCAACTTAAAAGTTGATAGTAATAACCAAAATTTAAAAGTGTCTGCGAATTCGTGCTCGTACTCTATTCACAACATTTTCGAAAAACTTGTATCCCATTAATCGACAAAAACGTGTTATCAATCGCGGGCCAGCTAATTCAAATACGTGCGCATTCGGACGACATTAGCATTGTCAAAGACAAAACTATAAAACTACTGTGAAATAAATTTCCATCTCCATCCTAAGCTTTCAAACGCCAACAAGTCTGTTCAAAACGTTATTGCCTAAAAACGTTCGTCTTTCTCAAAGAAGACTCTTTTCGAACGCTCCCTCTCCCCTTTATACCTGTAGCTCAAGCGGCCATCTGGCTTGTTTTACGCTTTTCTTCCCTACCCCTATTTCGAACCTTTTCTAATTCTAATCTTTGTATTACATCCTTAAGTCCCTCTCTGTCCAACTCAGTTAGCGTTAGGTAATTGGTGAATATAGATTATAAACCCTGGTCTGGTCCCGTTAAATGTTAAATATAAAAATCTACGAAAATTGGCACTTTCTACATGGACGGCCGGCATTTGGCGTGGAATCGCCACGTCAAAGCTTAGCTTGACCAGCAGCATCCTCCAGGTATGCCTTTGAAAACATTTCGTACGCATTGGTACGTGTTGTCAAGTACGTCGTTATGAACTCGGGGAAATCGCGCTCACTTACAAGATCCAAGAAAATCTTACCAGCCCGCCACAAACCTTTCCTTTGAGCAGCATTCAATTTTCTTGATTCTTTGGAGATGATGTCACGAGATAGGGCCATGACTATATGTCTCGTTACCAACACTCCCGTCTCTTCCAATCGCACCTAAAAGTAAAACCATAGTAGTTAATAACTCATATTTTATATACTACAGACTCCAAAGCTCTCGGAATTTAAGTTAGAAGGAAAGTTGGGCTAACTTGCTGTCGAATCCACTGCCACACTTGAGAACGCGAAATCTCAGCCGTGGCTGAATCTTCAACGGCACCTTGGTAAACGAACGTGCCGTAGCCTCTCAACCATGCGTTGACGAACAAAATCCCTACGGCAACGTTATGCACTAAGCCTGCCATAGTCACACCGCCTGGGGGCGTATGCAATAAATCGTTCGCTTGGATCTCCACTCCGAGATGCTGTACGTGGTGTTGATTCACTCCAGGAGCGTGTTGATCCCATAACTAATCAAATTATATGTTAGATTTCCTAACTAACTAAAACGAAAAATAAGCCCCGATTGGAGACGAGTGGCTTTCTGTGTTTAAAAATGAATAAAAAAATATAGTACTTTATGGATATAAGGGACCAATTGTCGATCAAACACCATAAATCCGTCGACTCCTGTTTGGATTTCTTTTAGTTTTCCGGATAAAACTCTGTCCAAAACTTTCTGACGTCTAGCAAAGTTTTTTGCATGATTAGGAGGTTACATTAGATGGAAAATGGATTTAGTGACGCACTCGTTTCCGGCTTGGGGAAGCAATAAAGCAGCCATTCCTCCAGTGGCATACGCTTTGCGACGATGGCAAATTTGAATCAGGAGAATCATGTAGCTCTGCAGGAAATGGGATTCCATTGTGACGTATTTGTTGCGATCTGGCAGCGCAAAATCTTTTTTTGATACCTTTACAAGGAGACACAGTTATTAGTTTACATCTTACAAAAAAACAACCTAAAATTTTGAGAAATAATAGCAAATATGTAAGATTATGGGGACTTATTACCGGAATGTTACACAATGTACCCGAGATGATCATCCATTTCGGTTGCATGAAATTGTTGTAAACAATTTTTTTGTTAAAGTCATTAGTTAACTCAATCCTGAAGGTTTACCGAACTTGCTGATAAACGAAGCTGCGTAATCCCAAATTCCGCAATTGAGCCCCATGCAATGTTCACGCAAATTGTACAAAATCTCTTCCATTTGAAAAGCTGCCAACACATTTTCTATCAAAACACACGTTTTGATACTGCCTAAACACAAAATGAAACAGAATTTCATTAGATCTCTTGCTGCTATTCCGGCTGCTAGAAGAGGGGAATGGAATGTTACCTAAAGGAATGTTGAGTTTGCATTGAGTCCAGATAAAGATTTCATTCCATAGTTTCGCTTCGTTCGCTCCTTCCACCTTTGATAAGTAGAAAAACGGTCCAGCTTCATTAGAAAGCAATATTTGAGCGTTATGCCACATTAACAAACCAAAATCAAATAAGGCTCCCGGTACTGCTTTTCCGTTAACCTAAGAAAAATAAAGTATACAAAATTAAATCTCTCTCTATTTTTTTCTTAAGAAAGTATACAGAATTAAATTGAAACCCTTAAGTATTGCTTTCTTGACTTGCCATCAAGTTTAATTCGGTCATATTCCAAGCACGAGGACGTAACATTAACACTGGAGCTTCTTGGATGGGTTTCGCTCCAGGTAATTGACTACGAACTGCCTGGTAAATGTTGTAATGTCCCGCAATTTGATTGCGCCAATTGGGACAGTTACCATCGTCAAAATCGACCTAGAAAGCGGTCAAAATAATAACATTAAATTAAAGTGAACTAAACAAGTCGTAAGAAAAGTAAATTAACTTGAATGCCTTGGGCAGAGGCGTTTAGAGCTGCAATGAAATCCGACTGCAGACAAGGAGCAACGTCTCCCAGATCTAAGTGGCGATTATGAAGTCTTTTCGGCAACGGTGCGATGCTCCAATCATCTCTGGCGACTTCTTCACCACGAGCTGGGAAAGACGGCAAATGATCCGGGTTTTGGTCGAAGTAAAGTTTCCGAGTTCGTCGAATAATGTGCAGCTAGAGCGAACCAGTTAAATTATGGCTAATGACGAAAAAAGGAGGATAATTAAATATTATTATCTTACCTGCTTCACATGTGGTTCGAACTCTTGGACTAACTCTGCCAAGAATCTCGTCGCTTCAGGGGTAAAAAGATGTACGAATGCACCAAACAAATCTGCCGGCGGCGGCAATACTTCTATCGACATCTAAATGCGTATAAAACCCGTATGCAAATGTTGGGCCCAAGACGAATTCTTTTGGAAATGAGGTTAGATGATTTACATTCAGACTAACCATTAAAGCGAGTTAGTAATGCAGCTACGCACTTATTTGGCTTACGTTTAGGTGCATCAAATGCATGTGTGTTGAACCCATTTTCTTTCTATCGTTTCTGAACGGGACTTGAAGTGCAGTGCATAACGGGTTCACGCGTGCTTATTTACGCAATTGATTAGCCTTCCCATCACCAGATGGCTCTAGGAATGAAATATCATTTTAAAATGTAGAAATTATTCCATTGTTGGAGAAATCTTGACTTCTGAATAAGGAAGCACTTAAGACAAGGATCATAGGGTTGTTACAGATAAGACCCTTCACAATTTTATCTAAACAAATTTGATAAAAAAAGAAGCGCAACTAGGGAAGTTCTGCCGTCGTAATTTTTTTTAGAAATTATAACCTTAAATTTAGTTGGAAGGACGTAGGTCAGCCTTATCTCTTCGGGATTTTTTATCGGCCACCGAATTAACACTACGAGCTTTCTGTAACTTACCAGAGTTGTACAAAGTATATTTTCCTACGCGGACTTTGCAGCAAACTTTGTTTACGGGGCATTTTTGTCTCCTTTTGAAAAAAATAACGTATTGACAGAGAAACGACGCAGAAACGTCGGGGAGCAAAAACATATCCCCTCCCTCACGTTTCTCACTGAAAACACCCAAACGTCACGTGCCAAGTTCTGGCTGTCTGGCAGCATTGATCACGTGACGGACACCAGGTAGGCCTCGTGAAGAAACACCAAGGAAAGCCTGTCTTTGCCTGTCAATTTAGGTATAAGCAATAACTTTCGTGCCCTCTGCAACCTAGCATAGAAAGGTCATTGGACTGTACTTTGCGGGTGTATCTGCTTCATTTATCTTATGGGTCGATATTACGAACCAAAAAAATAGGCTTATGTTGCAGACAATCTGTGGCGACCCTGAACTGTCCACGTGCCACTGCACCAATATTGATTCCGTGTTAATCACGTGGAAAAAATCGTCAACGACACGCCCATTTCCCAGGGTTTTATTGAGTCCTCGTGTTAAAAACTAACGACGAGTATTCTAATTGCATTTTTTTAAATGGTTCTGTTGAATTTTTTTCCTGTGAAGAATTTCTGGATTGCTCAAGATTGCTTCGGACTCTCGGTCAAGCAGGAAATGCAATGTTTGAAAGATATCTCACGACTTTGAACCTTTGGGGAGGTTATAACAGGTAAAGAATCACTCCAAAGCCGGGCTGGATTGTATAAAGGACAGTAGACTAATTAGTAGGTTGACATGTCATTATATATCTGGTAAGTAAATGGGGTGGAGTATACATTATTATTTGTGTGGTTGGGTTAGTTCAAACCCGTCCTTACCAGAATTTTCCCACCTATCCTACTATAGGCAACTTGCCAAGTAGGCTAACAATATTTCAAGAGATACGTGCGCTTTTGGGTAAGTAGTACCTTGCATCTTTTGGACGCATAATTATGACCGCATAGTTGTCTGGTGGCCTAACTTTTGGGTGATGAAAACTTTTGCTAGTCGCTTTTCTAACCTCGATTTCTCTTCTTCGGCTTGTCGTGCTCCCCCTCCCCGTTCCAGAGGTGGGAAGATGAACACGTGAAAAGCCCCTTTACTTGAGGATTATTTAATTCAATGTAATTTCCCATTGAAATTAGGAGAATGGGACAGATCCCTGCTCAAGTCCATTTCCTGATAACGAACAAAAGCTCCGAAGTACCTGAAAGACCTACTTTTGTTTAGGCCAACTTATCAACTATTTCTGGAAAGGAACATAATGCACTTGCTTCGTGGACCGAGACATTCACTTTGGCGGACTGACTAAGTTTCACTTTCTGTTTCAGCTCTTGGGTTGTTGTTGCCCATTGTCATTTTTTTGGCATTAGAACAGGGGTTCTCAAAGTTTTTCGTTCGCGGCGCCCCTCGTAACATTTCCCCAGCTCGCGCGGCGCCCTTTAGCACATGGCCCTATATAACTGCTGCATCTATGAAATTATAGGAATCTTTCGCGGCGCCCCTACAAGCCTACCGCGGCGCACCGTTTGAGAACCCCTGCATTAGAAGATCCTTTGGAATGTGCATACTGATTTCGTGGGCACTTTCGCTCTTGGAAAGGTCAGCGAAAGTGTTGTCCGTTCCGAAGCGTAAGCCTATATGGCCCAATTTCGAAGGAGATTTCACTTGTCCGTCACACAGGTGGTAAATTTTTTTGTATGAATTGAAGGGGACGTAGCGACAGTTTGTTTCCTTATACGCCGGGATCGCAGTGAAGTCTTATTTAAAAGAACAAAATGGAGCTTTTCAGTACGAGGACGTCTGGACGTCTCGTTTCTCCTTTGAATTTACAGAGAAAATAAATTGGATGGAAGTGGCGAACCATTTAAAAGTTATCAAGTGTTTGCAGACAGGTTTTCGTGCCTTGGAAACAGCTTTTCTTTGCCAAGGACGTGCAAGCTGACACAACATACAGTACACACTTGCGTTGTTAAGTACAACTTGTCATTATGATAAGTATTTCCGTTGTGGATTAGCCTTGGTTACACAATATGAAAAGCAAATAAGTTACGACACACCCGGAAGAAGATGCTCTCTTGTCACAATCCATTTGCGTATACTTTTATTTCGAATTCTCCCGAGAGAGTGAGTGGCCATTGCACGGTTCAAGGTTTTTCTTCTAAAGTCACCGAAAGATGAGCTCATGGACACCTTGGGGTAGCGTTTCCTGGTCCGAAAAGGTCTCCGGGAACGCATTCTAACTCGTACCGGATTCTTCCTCTAACACATCTACAATGAAAATAAGTATGGTTTAGGATATTCAAATCAGTCAAACTTCGTAAGGTTCGGATTCTTGGCACAAGAAGACACAGCAACGGTCTTTTCCAAATATCTTTTATTCCAAGGACGGAGTAAGGCAGTTTGGCTCACAAGCGCACTTTAACAATACACATAAAAGGTCGTGAAGGATTTTTTTCATTCATGCTAATTTTTTTCTTAGAAATACTTCGTACGTAAAAATGAGCCGATGAAACGAGAAAGAAAAAAAATAGCGGGCATTTTTTTTGCTCTGAACATATAAAAATTTTTCACGTTTCTTTTAAAGTCAATATTTCCATGCATACTGTAATCACGTCCATTCATTTCCATACAACGCACACCTTCACTTTTTGTTGCAGCTTCCCATTTATGTGTGCGGGAAAGCGAGTAATTTAAAACATTTGGAAAAAGGGGAGGACAGATTCCACCGACAGGTGAAGGTTTTTTCTTTTCTCTCCCTCCCCCCCCCCCTAGACAATGTGCGCAACCATAATCCATTTGCAATAGAATCTGATTCCCAAAACATTTTTTGACAAATATTAGAAGCTAAATTAAATGACGTGCCACATATAGTGTACAGGGATGAATCATCTTAGAGGGGTTGAGCATTTGGTATGCGATGACTTAAAACTTGTGGCTTTTTTTCTACAATTGGACGTCGGGAAATTTAGGTTATTTTTCAGTTCATTGGAACAATGTTTTCGAGGAGATTTTGACATTCCGGCCTCGCCAAGGCAGTTTTTTTTAACATAAAAAAGTCAGAGAACGGTAGTAGTAATGCTGGAAGGCGCGAAAATGCAAAACGAGTGAAAAAAAATTCACAAATTTTGGAATTCAATCTGGCTTGAAGTGGGGAGTGGCTAATTTTTTAAACGGCAATTGCACAGTTCCACTTTTTTCTCTTAGCAAAAATCCATCGCCAAAATATATTAAACGTGAAAATTCCCCTGCTAAAGGGACCAACTTAAACATTAGCATCAATAATAATTATCCGGAAATTCGTTTTTCTTGTCTTATAAGTGGTCATTCATTTTCTTTTATTTAAATCATCTCTTTGTTTTTACTCTTGGAATTTTTTCCTTTTTTAAATTAATGAAATCAATCCGAGCTCCCGATTTCCACTTGGTATCGGTGCGTGAGATAATTGGCAGCATCAGCTAATTGCTCCAAACACTGGTGCAGACCAAGGAGATGGCGCCGGAACTGATTCGCGACTCGCTGGACGCTTTCTTCGCCATCTGCTTCGCGGTCGCCGACTTCCGCGCTCGAGTCTTCGGATGAACACGGGTCTTGTTCGATTCCAGACTCGGATTCCGAGTCGCTGTACGTCGTGCTGGTACTGGAAGAGGCGGCCGAGGAGGCGCCAGAAGTAGTGTTACTAGAGGTGGTAAAATTCATCGAGTTAACACTGGGCCGCCGAATGTTGGCAGATGACGTCATGCTCATGTTGGTGATGGCGGGGCCGGTGTAGGACTGCTGCGGCGAGGACGCGGAGGTCAGGCCGATATCATTGTTGGCGATGCTATTCTTGTTGTTATTGCTGGTGAGGTAATAGGCGTTAGATAGAGGTTTCTCGACCGGTAAGGCGGCTTTGGGACCCCAAATGAGTTCGCTTTTCACAGAGTTGAGCATAGAAAAGAGACTGTGTAGGTCGGCCGCCTGCATGGATCGGATCACGCCGCGGCTGCGGGTGGGTAAAGTGGTATCCAAATCCGGGTCGCTCCCCACCGGCACGTCCAAAAGTTTGCAAGGGACCATCACGGTATCGTCCATGTTGGACACGGCTTTCACGAAGCGTTCCATTGCGAATACGACGCTTTGTTGCGAGAATTCCGTGACAGAGTTGTCAAATGACATGGTTTTCCGCATACACGAACCCCTGCGTGAAGAAAGAACAGCAAACGAAAAAAACGATCTTATTAGTGAGCTCGACAAGGAAAAGACAGCCCGTCTATCGAACAACGAAATAAATCGTTTTTTCGTTGTTGGCCAACAATGAAAAATGACTTCACTTGCGTCACGAATGAAAGACGGTTATTATCGAAATAACTCCGTATTTTACTACCAAACAAGTACGAAATTATACCATTAAATTATTCATTGTTGGGCATCAGAAAACTGAAAATCCCAGAATATGAAAGAACCCAGGAGTCAAAGTAGGTTTTCAATGTCAACTTGACAAAGAGTTGTTCTTTTTTTCCCTTGACCGGGTACCTAAGAGTAGAAAATGGGTACAAGGTCAACTACTTCCTAAGGTCAGTGAATTCTTAGCCAGGTAACGTCACTAACTGGACTTTTCAGAGCGATATTCAGGTTTGATTGCACTCAATTTGCTAAAAAGGTAACTGGTTTACGTGTCAAATGTCAGGATCGCATTGCAAATTATCCTAATTTTCATTCTGCTAATTAAGAACATCATTTGGCTGCATACGCGTTATGAAGCTAGGTGACGTCACTAAGTTAAGGAAGTCTTAAGAGAAAAGTTATATACCATTCCAGATTGCACTGCGGTGATTCAGGCAACTTTTCACATTCACTATCATTATTCCGCATGGTTAACGCACAAGAACTTGCCAAAAGGTTCATTGGCAGTGGGATGATCACAACTAAACGTCGAAACGTTTTCTTATAGTATAACGGTAATCGGTTATCTAAAGCGGAAACTTGACACCAAATGAAAGCCACAAAAAGTGCAAAGGAACTACTTCACGATGAACTTGTATTCCACCAAAGCGCAACTGAATCAGCAAAAACGAATCAGCTATTTGAAAGTTTTTTGGGCTCTTTGTAAAACCGTGTGGTGGTACGATGCTGAGTTGACGATTTCTGGTTAGCTACACTCTCAAAAGACTTGGTATCCGTGTGGGGTAAGGAGAGCTACAACTCCTTTATCACGTGCTCAGAATGTGGCTACAGCCCTGCACTGAAGGGATGTTTAACTGTTTAACGCGCCTGCGCAACTCAGGAAGTCGGGGGCTAAAACATCGCTATACCGTCCTTGCTTGTAATCTCCACAGTCGATTGCAGCATGAAGACTATTCTGGCTTAGTAACAAGGTGGAGAAAACGGGATTGAGAGATGAACTTTCCATGGACGACCTCGCCGTTCCCTGGTAAAAAGACTCCTACTGAATCTCAATGCTTAAAACAACCAAGTTGGCACGTCGACGTCAACAAGCTCTCATTGGTATGCGAAATTCGTTGTTTTTGCAGCTGAGCCATGTTACAAAAAATTAGGTTAATTAAATGTCGTGTAGAACCTAACCCTGGGACGACGTACAATTAACTTACTTTTTTTCGATTGTCTTCTAAGAATTATGATCGCTATGAGAAATGTACGCTAAGAACGGGACCGTACCGATTTACATCTGTCCCGCTTATCACACGAAGAAAACGACCTTGGAAGTTATCGACGTCAATGTGGTATTTTCTGGATTTACAACATTCAAACTCAGTACAGCATCTTTTTTGAGACAAAAGATTATACGAACAGATCACTTTAATTGTGGCTTTGTTTTCCGTAAGCAATTTAAACGTGTTTTAATGGGCATTTTTTTCGTTTCATAATTGCACAACTTTCAAGAAGAGTAAAGTTATGCTTCCTTAAACAATGTGTACAATGTTTTTCCTACAATTGATATCGTTCCTATGCGTGTTACATTGTCAGCTATCGATACATTGTCCCCTAGGTTCGCACTATTCCTTTGGCCTTTGTTGTCTACGTCGTTTGCATACTGTATGTATGAAGTTTTTGAGAACGTGGCAACTTGCTGTTCTGTGTTTGAGGAAAACGTTGCGAAAGATGTTACGTACACGCATCTGTAAACACTTTTCAAATGACCGACATGAACGCTTCCTATCTAATCTTCATTGATTGAACCCAAGTGGCGTATATGAAACTTTTTCACTTAATAAGCAAAAATAAGGGGGGGTTTTCGTACCTGAGGGGCACTATTGTAGCTCAACTTAACCCGACGTGACGTAATAACAACAATAGCAGCTAACAATGATATAAGCGTCCAATGTCATTGTCAAACCCGACACCTAGATACTCTATGCCGGTCCTGCAAGTCGTGGACCTCTGGTTTGAGCACAACACACACACACACAAAAAGAGTACCAAACGGAAAAAAGAGTGAAAAGGGACCCTGGGAACAAACGCAAACCGAACAACGCCTTCATAGCTCTTGGATCGATTCCGAGTTTGCATCACGCCACATCAAGAGCGAGCTTTCTATTGGCCCTCCCAATTCCGAGACACGTAGGCTCGGCTCTCCTATGACTCTAGCTACGCTCAGCTCAGTTTGCACACATCACGATTATTCGCATCTGGGGGCGATTCTGAAGAGATGAGTAGGCATGAGCAGCGAAAAGCTGAACAGCGGGATTTTGAAAGGTTTTGTGACAATAATTCAAAATCTCTCGGAAATGAATGCTTTCCAAAAAGTTCGTTTGCGCTTATCATTGCGACCTGTATTGAAGCCTGGGGAGTATAAGCATGTTTTCCGTCACAAAACAACAAAAACACAAGTCTACCTTTTCCTCCTTCAACTACTTAACCTGGATCTCGTGCCCCGATAGAACTTGGGTTTCGTCTTGTCTCTAGAGAGCGAGTTTGGTTTTGTTTTGGGACAGTTTTTCTTCAGACCCGTTTTCTCTAGCTTGCATGTTGACCTCAAAAAATAAGTCTTTAGGCGATTGCTTACCTCTCTTTACGTTCATTTCTCGAACCTGGAGGGACGCTACCTAGCCGATTATGCGAAAACATGTTACGGCAATTCGAACCTCTGTACACAACGTTTCGTAAATTATCAATGTTATACCTAGGCTAGACGGGACAAGTTAATGATCAACTCCGAGTTAATCCTTCTACCTGAGATAAAGACATTGAATTTGCATGTATTTACCCCAGTTATACGGATTAACTCGGGAGTTGATGATCATTAACTTGTCCCATCTAGCCTAGGTATAAGCGTTGTTCATTAACGAACCTTTGCCGTATAAGTTCGAATATATAAAACTAAAGACATGAAGACACCTTTCGCTATTTTAGATGCAGAATTATTCTAACGGGTAAAACTGAAGGAATCTTACTGGGTATACAACTACAGAGAATAAATTTAATTTGGTCAGTGACACAACTCGCAACTGCGTGCATCTCCCTGTATGATAAACCTGGCTTGGGTGGAGACTACAGACTTGGTAGAAATTGATGACAAGTTGTTAAATTCTTATCATAGCACGTGTCTGATTTTGGCTAAGATTTTTTTTTTTGGCCACTGAACTATAGGAAAGTTATTACACGCGAGTAAGAACAAACAGGTAACAGTTGGTCGTAACGCAGAAAAAGCTCAAAGCTGGCTAGTCAACTTTCTAAGTCCTGGCCGTCCTACATATGGGTTATGCCACACGGCAGAGAAACCCACACTTTTCTATTGCGCCGCCCATGTCAAAAACATTTGGAAGTTTAGAAAGGGAGAGTCCTTCGTCTATCTTCCCTACTGTCAATTTAGACCCATTATTTTGTTTTTTATTTGTTTTTTTCCTTTTTCCTAGACCTCCTTCCAGGAACCGTAGTGTGCACCGAGTGTGCACGGATAACAAAAACCCTGGAATAACGGAACACCTTTGGAGTAGGGAAACGGGACACGACACTTCAACCGGTCCTTACATAAAACCCCGCAAGGCACTGACTTCTGGTATCGTTATTGGGCCATAAGGTTAGAAAGGCATTTCATTGAAAACAGAGCAAAAAGAAAAGTAAGCTAAAAATAAACAAAACCGGGAACACACAAAAAAAACTTACACATACTGGGACGCGGAGGTTTGGTGACGGCAAAAGTACGATGTGTTTAAGTGATCCATTTCTTTTTTCGGGGATTTCGGGAAGTGTAAAAGAGTTTCTACGCGATTCGGAGCACTACTTTACTCGATCCCGACTTCCCGTAAAACCGAACTCAAGACGTCGCTAGCAAGAATATACACTAGACACACTCAGCCTTGGAGCGAATCGAGGTACCCCGGTTCCGCTAGAAAAGACGTAATATCTTAGCGCACGCCGAATTGGTGGAAGTGTCTTTGGAAAGGAAGACGTCAGACGAACGTCAGCTCATCCCAGATGACATACTGGCTCGGGCTTTCTTTTTGGGGTACAATGGACAGCAATGCAATCCTGCTGGCCATAAACGGTACAATGCGAAACGGAACTTGACGTCGTTTCTTTTTCCCCAGCGGAGAAAACCAGAACAAGAAACACACGCAAACACACAGGTGTGGGCAATAATCCACGTTTCCTTAGACGACGAAACAGTGAAAGAGAAGCTTAGCCTTGTTTTTCGACAAGAAAGGATTTAAGTTTCTCAGTTTCTGGGAAACGAATGTTGTACACGAACAGAACTGGCTACAAGGCAACCTGCTGCAAATTGCTACGCGACTGTTGTTGGCACCTGAGCTTACCATCGCGGACTGAACCTCTCAATCTGGGGAGTCTTGTCTCGTGAAAACACAGTACCAAGTCCTTACGGGGCTAAAGGAAAAACCACTATGGCTTAACGTGAAAGTCACATAACTTTTTGGTATAGAAAAACTCGATGCTTACGGGGCTTTTGGCTGGTACAAACCAAGCCTCCCTCGAGGGGAAAAAAGGAGTGGGAAGAAGCTCTCCAATGGTTCTCTTCAGGGATTTCCCCTAAATGAACCTTACAGATAAAAAAAAACGTGCAAGAGAGGGGAGAGGCGCTTTTAGCATTACTTGGCGTATAAATCCTTCCGGGCTACCTTCGCCGGATTCCTTAGGCGAATGGCGAATAAACTGCAGTGTGTATGCAAAGGATACATGGCCATTGTGAATACATTTGCTATAGACAATGATTTCTAGGCCACGTTTTTGGCCTCTTTGCGTCCCCTTTTACAACGTTTGGAAGCCAAAAGGCTGGATTCGGCACAGCAGAACGCCCTGAGCCAGCCAAACCGCTTTTTGGGATATGTTGTGGGTTTTGCTTAGCGTTTAGAGAATACGATATCTTCCACCGCATCCATAGATATGTGAGAAAGAGAGATGAAAGAAAATTTGACATGGCCTAACCTTTCCTTGGCGCTTTCATGGTTCTTAATGCCCATTGATTTAGCTTCAGTGATGGCAATTGTTTTTCGGAAACAAAAAACCGCAAGGAAAAATACAGAAGGTGAAATGGGCCGGTATTTAGCCACGGCGTTTTAAAACAGTTTTGGGTACACATTTTTACCTGCGGTGGTGCCGACCATTGGCCAACGGGCTGGACATGGAGTCCATGGGTGTTGGAATTGGAAGTCGGGGTCGTGCAACTTGGGAGTCAGTAAGGGACACTCAATGATGCCCTATAGGTGAAAAGTCTGGCCGCACTTCGTAATTTTCTGGGGAATTTCTTGATTTTTTTCAAGCAAATGGAGGACGGCAAGAGTGTGGAGTCTTTAGTTGTGGGAAGGGGAAAAACTACATGAAACCTGCGTAAGTTGCCACACTCGATCGAAACCACCTACCCATACAGACTGGCAAGGAGAAGCTATTCTCGGCCGCCAACCCGACTTTTAACGGGGTGGAAGTTTCGCGCAGGCGCATTCCAGCCCCAAAGAAGAGCATTTCCTGGGATTTCGTCCCCGTTATCGATTTCGAGAGGCCCCAAACAGACAGGCTTTCCTCGGCGAGAGGAGTCGAATTTGGGGAAACCTAGACTTGACCCTTTTTCAGGTGCGCGATGGACCATATTCACATTTTTTTGAGGGTCTGAGGAGCCCAGCGTGGACGTCCTTCGTGATGTCACCAGGTTCCGGTTTTTCTGGCTAATCACGTGCTAGTGGGGTCTACGGCAGGTTTGTATCTTTTAGGATGCATAAAAAAGTTTCATCAGGTTAAAACAAGTGAAAGGGAAAGCGTCGAACCGGTTCCCGCGGTTGCCTCCCGACTCCAAAATTCCTGGTGCGATTTTTGGATATTTTTTCAGGCGGGCTTTTTTGGCGGTCACCTTTATAACCTACGAGAAAGTAAGAGTGAAAGACTTCTACGGGACGTCGGCTTTATCCGACTTCGTTCCCGAGCAATAGCATGGAACAAACGCAGACAACCCCAGAGGTGCGCTTACTTGAATAGGAATAGATCGTTAAGCTTTACCTGCAGTTTTGGAGAGATATTCACGGCCATGGCCTACAAAAAGACAAGAGCTCGGTCCAGACTTTCATTAAGAAAGCTTGCCGAAAGCGCTCACACGTAGGAAAGTGGTATTTGCCAACACAAACGCAATGCATCCTGTGGGTTTTTAGGCTGGGTCCGACTAGATAAGGTGCGGTTTTTGCGCCACACCTTTGCGTTTTTTTGGCGGGAAATTCCTGAGCCTGGCGGAAGCCTTGACCCACATGAAATTCTTACTTCTTCCTAATGAAGAAAGGGAAGAAGACGAGCCATTGGGGCATTTCAAACTTGGACGCCGTAGAGATTTCAACCTTGGTTTACTGTTGGAGTTTGTTGGATCTCAAATTATGGGATTCAAATTTCTCCTAAAGAGTTATTGTATACCAAGACACCATCGGGGATTGTATTGTCACATTGACCCACACAATAGTGAAGGACACAATACAAATGAAAAGCGTCTTTGGAATTACAAGTTCACTAAACTCGGACTACTCCCTTACAAGAACTTCAAAATGTGCCTTTTTGTCGCATTTTTTAAATTAATTGTCTTGCAGCGGAATTAAGCGACCTAGTGGACTGGAGCTGAATCCGGATTTCCGGGAGAAAACGACTTGGCCACGTAAAACTGTTTGCTCAACGGTGCCGCGCAACGTTCGCCCCAAGTAGGGCGATATCTAACGAGAAAAAAATATTTGGACGAATGAAAGCGAAGGTCATTGGTATGTTTAAGACTTTCACCTTGTTTTTGTACAGCAAATCTTCCTGGACGACCTTGCAGTGGATTTGAAACAAGAGTAATATCGATTATTGTGTGTGAAAGAGAAAGGGAGAAAGAGTTCAGAAGCGAAAAAAACAAGAATTTTGTATTTTGGACCTACCTTGAATTCCTGATCGGGACTCCAGATGACCAGGTCGGCTTGCTGGCCAAGTTGGATGCCGCAGCCTTTGCCCTTGGCGATCAGTTGAGCCAAACGCGCAGGTTGAAGGCTCAGGAGTCGCTCCAGGTCTCTAAAGGTCAATCCTCGGGGCTGACCTTCTGTCCATAACAAGGACAAGCCTACCCGACAAACAAAAAAGGCCAACACAAAAAGCTTAGGTTATGACAACTTGTGTTGACTATGCCCCATAGTTTTTCGCAAGAGGCAACGAGAAGTTTCTAGCGGAGATTAAGGCTCCCGTATACCTTAGCTTATTGATAGGAACAATTCACAGATGGCACTGGTAGTTTTTGTTGTTTTGCGAAAGACTTGCGTCAGAAAGTAAGAAAATAAATAGACAGCTAATTGCGGACCAAGTTTCGTCGTTTGTTTTGCTTCTGAAAAGTACGATTTGTTACCACAGTCTGCTGTAGCCGCACAATGTACTCAATGTACACAATGTAGCCGCTCAAGTCGTCAAACTTTCGGAACAAGATTTCTCGAAAGCGGCTTGTCAGATTTGAAAACTATCTAATGCAAAAATTTTC
>RJJA01000224.1:1117-84050 GCA_003724045.1 Lepidurus arcticus | reverse complement strand
AACAGATTTTTAGGTAACGTATTTCTCATAGTTCCAAACTTCATTTGCATATTGCTAATTAACTACTCATTAGAAAAAAATCGTGCTTTGGTTGTGCAGAATTTTTTCGTGAAATGCTCTACCTAATTGCAAGGAAGCAATGCCGCCCCACGCTTGCATAAAGTCCCCTGATTCGGGTCGTTTCAGAGCGGGTGTACAAGGTGAATGATCCGAGACGACCATGTCGATGGTCCCGTCCTTGATTCCTTGCCACAGCAGCTCCTAAGGAACGGAGGCGAAAACAAGAATGCAACCATAAACATGTTTTAGAAAGCTGAGGAATGGATCGAACGTTCCAGCACAGAAACCATAAGGCTTTTAGAAAATGGGGTGGGGAAACAGTGAAACGAACGCGAAAGACCGGCTGAAAAGAATTACGCGGTTTTCGTGGTCACGAATGGGTGGACAGCACTTGAATTGTGTGGCGCCATCAGGAACGGTTTCAGCTTCCAGAACGAGGTAGTGGAAGCACGTTTCCACCGTCAGAGGTGCGCCCGCTTCTTTCGCTTGGCGAATTAATGGCAACGCTCCCGCGGCGGATAAGTGGACGATGTGGCACTTTACACTGCATGCCATGTCAGAAAAGGATGCAAAAAAGAACGCGAAATTATCAGACAAAAGGAAAAAACTTACTAGGGGAAAGTTTAATTGTGGAGGAAGTAGTACAGGTTGCATTTATATTTTGTTTAGTTTCTTTTATGGAGGTCTTTACGATGTTATTGTACTTGAACTCGAGGCATAACTTGCAGACGAGGGCAATGGCCTCGGTTTCCATTTGGGGAGGCCGAGATTGCAAAAAGGTTTCGAAGGATTGAGGAGGGGATAAGGTCACGGTACTCCCTGCGCATGCGCAATCCATCTCTGCGTGGAACTGGGACGGGAAAATCAAGACAGCATAAAGAAAATGGAGGCTTGAGTTCACTAATTTGAAACAGGTAGAATTGAAGTTAATTACCAGGAGGACAGCGTCGGTGCCTTGCAGTTGGGTCATGGCTTGGCGTAAATATGGCTCGGTGACGTGAGGGAATTCCTCGACGCCGCTGTGGATGAGGAAGCATTTAAAGCCTGGTACTCCAGCGTCTAGGAGTGGTAACAGGTCATCCTGGAATTATTTAACAGGAGAGGCTCTTGAGAATTTACGTTGGGGAATTATTCGTCGTTCTCTACTGTTAGCTAACTAGCACGTACAATTAAGTTTCTGTCTTATTTTCTACTTTGCTGTTCTCATAGATAGTTTCTGTCTTTCCAAATCCAAATTTGGTCGGACGAAGAAAAACTAAGAAGTTCGAAAAGATCGTAATTTATTTTACCTGATTGCCCGGAATGAGGCCGCCCCAGAATCCCACGTCAACAGAACACTGGTTTTTGGCTGCCGTTCGTTTCACCCCCAAATTCGCAACGGTCGTAGTGGGCGGAAGGGAATTTCTTTTAACAGATAAATACCAAGTCAATTGGGTGAAATAGATTTACAGAACATAAAGGACTTACAAGGGCATATCCACCAAGGTGGTGACACCACCAGCGGCAGCCGCTCTGGTGGCCGTTTCAAATCCTTCCCAGTCCGTTCTTCCCGGTTCGTTGATGTGGACGTGCGAGTCAATTAAGCCCGCCATCACCAGATGGCTCCCGCAGTCCATAACCTAAGGATTAGACTCGCGTTTTGTTACAACGAAAAGGAAGTCCTCAAACAGTCCAAACGCCCGGCCTGCAATGTTTTAGGAAACTTGGGGTGGGCAAAGGTTGATTGCTGAAATCTGATAAGCTCCGTAAAAGGGCAACATGTTAAGTTGATGGGATTACCTCAATTGGGGGAGTAAAGCTGGGCGTCTGATAGTAGTCGTAATCTTGGATGCCAGTAATGAAACCATTTTGGACAAGGATCGTAGCAGGTTTCACACCTTCTGGCAGCAAAACTTGCGTACTTCGGAAACCGGTTATCCGACTCATTTGCAGGCACTCAAATATTTAATCTGACCAACCAGCCAAAAGAAAACCTTTCCCAGAAGAATCGTCCAAGTCTCGACGAAGACTGACCGCGAATATGTTACTGAGTGGGAATAGAATATCTTCTGAGGTTCTCATTTTTGGCCTTGGTGGGATGCCGTTAGATTTGGGTCAAAACTACTACACCTGCATAGTTGTGCGCACACACACCATGAAACTCAGAGAGCTTATTTACGTAACGCCAGAAAGAAAATTTGTGACGTCAAAAATAATTCGTGCAGCATCAAAATGTGTTTTCCAGACATTTATGTATGCTTTATATACAACATCCAAAACACAAGATACAAGTAAGAATGCTATTTTCTTACGTTCCTACTAGAGCGCCGCCAGCAAGCACTTGGGGAACTATGGGAGTGAATGTAGCGTTACGAAATACAAATTGTGTCGTTACATAAATACAGGCTGTCTAAGTTTCTGCTAAGTGTTTTGACCCAAATCGAACGTCATTACGGTGGGCCAACCTTAAACTCGAGCCACGTGAACTTGAACAGCGTTTGCTTGAAGCATAAAGCCGGTTTCGCCCGCTGCCTTTTAAAGTATCTGATCAGCTGAGCTAGACCTAAACCCGATGGCAAGAAGAACGGCTGGGTTGCCGTGGGTATGAAACGACGACTTGCCTATCTGGGTTGACAATTTAATGCGCCACCGCGTCCCTCTGTATGAGCTTTAGACACGGAAATTAGTAATCGCGATTACGCACCGAAACCAGCTTTATTCCAGTGTTTAGCTGATTATGTCATTACTAGGACATTTTGCTGTCGATAGGATTGGTTTCGAAGCAAATAACTTCACTCAAGAGATGATGCTTGGAAATACTTCGAATATCTATTTCTTCAATTGTACTGAGAAATTACTGACTTGCTAAAACTTACTTCCGAATTTGGTGTCCTGGAAGTCGGATTACTGGCTCTATTTGGTAGAGTGTCTTGGGCACAGTGGGCAGAAATCTGTGAGCTGGTGTGTTCGTAACAACAAGATGATCTCGTTTCTGCGGTTTGGCCTGATTCTGTCGAAAGCTTTTGGCCTAATGAATATGCAGAAAGAGGCAGCTGACTGATAACACAGGTTACCACATTGTATGGTTCTTGGGCGTAGTTAGGTATGTCCGTTAGGCACCGTCAGAAGCGCGGGTGTTATAACGCCACTGCTTAGACGGAAAAGTTTCAGCAAAAAAATCTACGCTGTAAACGAAAGATTTTTGCTTGAATATATAATAAACTTACCTTCACGACGATTCCACCCCTCCCCTCTCTCCCCGTCTTTCGCCCAGTTGTCGTCGCCTTCGTTCGCTGTTCCCTGCTGATTGTCCAACTTGGCAACGGCCGATCGATCAAAGCAAAAGGGACCAAGGAACGGGAGGAAGAAGAGTCTTAGGGAAGAGAGTCGGAAAAGGCAAGCCCCCCAGCCAGCGCTCGAGCCTTTTCTCGCTGATTCTCATTAGCCTTTCCTTCCTTCCGGAATATCCTTTTCGTATTAGAACCTTGCCTTCTGACGTTCCACCCCCCAATCTCCCTTGGAAGGGGGGTTTATAAAGTCACTTTTGGATATATCAGCGTTCTGTGCGTCCGTTGAACTTCTTTTCACTTGCATAAAGCCGCTTCTTTCATCTCGATCCTGACAAAATCGAGGCAGTGTTTTACAGTCCGACTGAGTCAAGAACCCAGTCTTTTGAGTTTCAAAAGTACGTTCCATGTCCCCTCGACATGGAGGGAACAATCGCATTTTCACCAGCGCACCGCGTAACTGCGCGTAGCACACTTTTTCTGTCTTTTTAACACGGTACTTAACATGGGGGGGGCACACTATCCCGGAGGCAACAGTTTGGCAAAATGTAGTTGAAACACGTAGAGTGTCGTCCTAAAGCGTGGAGCACAAGCGCTGGGCCTCTTTGACGGCGCAGCCCCGGAGACATCTTTACACAGAGCTTTTGTCTGCCTGCGCCGTCTTCCTCCGCGCTGCCGATTCCTCGGGGCTGCTGTTCTTGGAGCCGAGCCGGGAGCTTTCGGTGCCTGGGTGGGTTTCCAGTGCAGCGGACGTAGTTTCCGGGGTAGGATGTAACCGGCACGCTTGTTTTTGTTTTTCTTGTCCAAAAAAGACTGCCCTTTTACCCCCCAAAAGGTTCTGCAGAAACGGATTTGTTGAGCAACTTTTGCGTTCCAATTTTTTTTCTTAACAAAGAAAACCCCTCTACACCCCACTCGTTCTGCCCCATTTTAACTAAACAGCAAAGTTTTCATGTGCCGAGTGTTTTTTTAATTCCAACCTGGTGAAAAAAATTGTGGGAATAGTCCAATGTTTGGAAGTTTAGTACCAGGGAAGGTCGCATGAAAAAGTCCAGTGATTGTCAGCTAGCCCCTCCATGCGGCTGTCAACCACGTCGTCAAGTGCCATTAGGTCCTCTTCGTCGTATTACTG
Source organism: Lepidurus arcticus (assembly GCA_003724045.1). NCBI lineage: Eukaryota > Metazoa > Arthropoda > Branchiopoda > Notostraca > Triopsidae > Lepidurus > Lepidurus arcticus. The sequence goes on along the minus strand of RJJA01000224.1, from coordinate 79,592 downwards.
GTCTTCGTGGTCCTTGCCGGCGTCTTTCCCGTCATCATACCCTAGCGTCATCAGTCTGTCAGCTCTTCCTGGGCATGGGCCAGTCCTTAATCGCGTTAGCATCCATTGGGACGCTGCTTGTTGCAGTGAAGAGTGCGGCTGCCATGACGGCTTCCTAATAACCTGGTTGTTCGTCCAGAAGAATGAGGTTCGGATTATTATCGTCCTGGCGTCTGGCTTTCGTCGTACTTTACTACTACTACTTCCATACAGTTGCCGGTATGCAAGCAGCTTCCGTTGCCTTGACAGCCCCCTCAGCCAAGATCAGGGATTGTGGCGAGCGGCTGTTGCCGCCTGGTTTTTGGTCGTAATTGCGACGGTGGCCACGATCGTTGTGCCAAGCTTCGCCGCTAGTTCTGTTGGCCGTGTTTCTGTCTTTGTGGTGGCCAATTGTGGATTGTTGCCCAGCTGCTGCAATGCCTGGGCCGGGCGGAGCAGCGGTGGACCTTCTAACAGGCCTCAGTGTCCTTCCCATTTCTTATTTGGCTGTCGCTCCTGGCCGCTGTGCCCGTAGGCGTCGACCTTGTTGTGGGCCCGTGCCCGCAGGCTTGGCCAGCCCCGGTCCCGGCGTCCGCCTCGACTCCGGGACCAGCACCCCGTTACGTCGCCTGGAACGATGCTGGAACGGCGATCGGCGGTGCTGCGGGTTGCAGGCCGATCCTTGGACCCGCCCTCGCCCTTTGGCTCGCCATGTTGCGGCTGCTATTGCTCTGGTTCCCCCTGTTCCCGTGCGTGCTACTACCACCCTTGGACCGATGGTGGTGGTGGCGATGGTGGTGGTGGTGGATCGCAGTCCACCCTCCAATGCTGGACATGTTCGTACACGCCACCATTGGGTGGCTCTCCGGTTGGTTATGCGTCCCCCCACGTGCAAGAACCGCATGTCCTCCGTGTTACGAGTCGTCCGCTCGTCCGCCATGGATTAAGGACACCATGTCGGTCTTCATCTACGGGTATCAGGAGTTTCGCCACCACTTTGTCTCACATTCCAGTCGGGGAATCGCCAGTGATAGTGGCCGAACTGGAAGTGACTCTAGGGAGCAGTCGGCAGAGACGGAAGTGCAAGACGAGACGACGGAGCAGGAGGAGGAAGAAGAAGAAGAAGAAGAACACAACCAATCCTTTCGCGTCGAGAGTCGGGCGAAACACCCAGACTGCCGAATGTACTTCCGGCACGCGATGGTTGGGTCGCTTGTTTCTCTGGTTAGGCTTGTTGTGGGAACTGACTGGCCAACATCGAGTTCGCTGGAAAGAAACCAAAACGGGCAGCAGGTGGCCGCAGGCGGGTTTATTCGGTGGCCTGTGTTTTGGGATGTTTCTGCTAGGGATCGGTGCGGCCGCGGCTTCCGATCAGATAGCCACCACTGTGGGGTCGTCGCCCCCTTCGGCGGACTTGCTCAACCCATGGATATCGGCACAATGGCTCAGCGTCCTTCGGGCCAACCACACGTCCAGCTGGTCGAACCACCGCCTGCGAAAAGAAGAAGGAAGCGGCTCTTGTCCCGGGTTAGCCTCAGGAGTATCGAGTTGGAGTCCTCCGTCACCTGCTTGTCCCTCCGCCCGCTGCGAAACCGAACGCTTGTTTCATGACGACACGGGCTTCAACGCGACCCCTGCTGCCAGCGCCAGCCAGTGCCTTCCCTATCTGTCTGACTCGCACCAAGATTGCATCTGTGCCCATGGGTCGGGCACCAAGCGGATTGACGTGCTCCGCAAAACGTACCTCCGCCACTGCTACCATTACAACCTGTGGCACGTGCTGAGCGACACCCTCAAACAAGGCATTGCCCAGAGCAGTGACCAGTGCTACGAGTATTTGAGGTACCTCCAGGAACTCGACGACCTGGCCGCATGGATTACTTGTGAATTCGATCAAGTCATGAGGCGTTATGATTGCGGACAAACCTTTTCGGTCAAATCCACCTGTCGACTGTGTCAGGTAATAACCCAAGATCGGCTGAGGTTTTTTTTGCGCTTTTCCTTTCTCTTTTCGCCACCATCTTGCATTTTTCTTTTGGGTTGGCAAAACTTCGTATCTCTTCCTCTTCGGGGGTTTCGCCGGTAGGGAAGACAGATAAACTCCCACGAAGCTTCCTTACCAAGGGTATCGAGTTTTACCCAAAAGCAGCCAAACAGGGCTGGAAGGGGCTGCGATATTGATTGTGTCCGCAACTGGGAGTAAAGCTGCTGGTACAGTAGCGACGACGAACAACTGATGGAACCGAACACGTTTGTACAGACCCGGAACTGTAGGAAACCTTAGACGCTGAGAGGTTTATGGAGTTCTTAAGGGTGGTCTGCTGCTTCACCCATCATATATTGTATCCTCTTATGGGATACTTAAATACGAGCAATTCTATTAACAATACCGAGAAAAAACACGTAAGACTTTTCCATGAATTTCGATGGTAGAAATAGGTGATCCAGAAGCGTTATTTACATGACAAACAGGAGGAAATCATACGAATACATCATAAGGCGTTGTGTTTTCCGGAGCTGGCGGTCTAAAGGACAAAAGGACGTTCTTACTCTATCCTTTCACTAAACTTGCTACGAGTCCCTAAGTTGCGTTCTTGTATGATGAGCCAGTGCCAGTATACTGTGAAGGGATAGCGGAGTTAAGGGACTGAATGTGATGTTAGCGTGGCATCGTTAGCATAGCGGTTTCCATGCTTCGTCTGGGTGTCTACACGGTACTTGACAGATTAAACAAGTTTTTAATTTAGGCAAAAAAGGGTGAAAAACAAGTGTTCGCTCCCCAATCAATAACTTACTTCGAGCGTGGTCAAACCCGTGGGCGTGGGCTTGTCTAGCTTCAATTTGTGGCTGGCTTTTTCTCTGTTTTTTCCTTTTCTTTTCAAGTGAAAACTTTCTGAGCGTACGGTACGTAAATTACTTTATGTGTGTACCCCGTCGCTTGGATAGAACGTCAGTTCGCTACGTTAATACGGAAGGTGCAAGGAGTTGGTTTAAGATAGTGGTAACATCCGGAACTTGTTGTTGGGTTCGCAAACAATGGTATTTTGATGGGGTCCCGCTGTAACAGCCTTAAGTTACCATTAATTGAGGAGACTCTGCGTGGGAGTTTCGGGAGGGAAAAGGGAGGAGGCTTGCGCTTAATGGGCTTGGCTAACAATAGATTCAGGCCATGGTCATCCGATCTGTAATAGACAGCGAACAGAACCGGAGAATCTAAGAGAGTGCCAGCGTACACAGACGCGACCGGTGCTCTCGAGATATGGTAACAGTAGCACATGACCCCCTCAAGGCAGCCACCCCGAACTCCCCATACTTTGGTGTGGGGGACGGGGGTTACGTAGCTTCGGATAGAAGTACCGTACAGTACATGGACGGGACTATATTATGCACCGCGCATAATCAGAGTCTTAATTTGTTGCCCAGACCATCGACGGGGAAAAAGACTTGCAAGGGATTTTCAGATAGATACATAAATAACTTCTTTCCTCCCTCCGTCTTGTCTTTTCTCTCTCCTCTCTCCCTCTGCTTCCGGAATGTTTCATGCGAGCTTCTATCTCTCCATGGAGACATGTCAACAAATTATTTGACGGTACCCCCGTCCCCAAAGAAGGGCTGGGGAGGGGAATGCGAAGGAAATTCGGTCGTTTATGGAAGTATGTTTTGAAGGGTTACTATATGTCGCCAAAAATCCGAGGGTGATTGCTGAGGAGCGCGTCTTCTGAGCCCCGAGATTGGCAGGCGGGGTAATCGGGTGGAAAAGCTGCGCCAACAAGGCACACTACCTCCCCTCTCCTCACACTAAGCTAACCCTCCATTTGCCTTCCTTTCCCTCTGAGACGACACATTCCTGCACCCCACCCTAACCCCCGTTTCGAATAAACAATATGGGTTAGTGGTAAAAGTTTTATGATCGGTCGTAGCGCAAGTGTAATATGGCCCTCAAAACAAGTCAACTTGCGTGAACAGGTCTTCCTCTTATTCTTTCCCCACCCCCCAAAAAGAACCATAAAACAATGCAGTTCTAGTCAGTACTAGTGAGGGTTAAGACTTGCGCGCCTCAGGCGATGAAGAGTTTTACAGGAGAACACACACGTACACATACAAACCCACGAGACCGTAATCTCTGTGACAAGTAGTGCGTAAGCAAAGGGCCTAATGCCCGCCCTAGGCACCGCTGGAAGGATCGGGCGGGTAGGTTGATATGCCTGTGTTGCGTTGCTTCAACCTAGGGAAAGGAAAAAATAATAAAGATCCTTCCTAGGGAAAGGAACAAAGAATAAAGATCCTTCCCTATCCCGTCTTTTGCCTGATGGCAAAAGACAGGATAGGGAAGGTGGAGCATCTCACAGGAGAAGTCGCTGAGAATGTTTATTGACTTGGTAGTCGCCAGGCTTGCAGGTTTTTCCTTTTTCTTGCTTTTCGTTCTGCATCTTCAAAGCTTTCTCCTTCTGCTTTCGGCACCCGCGAGTTACTGCCAGGCCCCCCGAGTTTGGCACCCCGAGGGGTTCGAGGGTCGGCGGATTAGAAGCTCCTGTATAAATACCTTCTAAAACACTACGCTTGCGGGTGAAAATACAACAACAGAATAGAAGATATGCTCGCACCTCTATAGGAATAAAACTTTTGAGTATTTGATTCTCTAATTCTCTTTTGTTTTGGCCTTAAAAGCTCAACTTGGATAATCAGATAACCTCCCTAACAAGTCAACCGTCCATAGCTATCCTTTCGCACCACAAGAACAATACTTGACAGAACTAGACATGCCTTCTGATCTTTTAGTGTGAAAATGCCACAATTGTGCCATTTTATTCCAGCAATTCTACAACTTATAATTTCGTATCCCGTTATTTAGCCCAATAATATTAAAATAAAAGCCTACGATATTTCTTGAAGCGTTGATTGATGGTCCACAGATCATTTGGCTATGGAATAGAATATCTACATAGAAATCATTGCGTAGGAAGGGCTAACAAAAATTGGGTCCGAATAAGGGTTTTATGTAGTAGGAAAGGACAACTGGGTTGACTTGGCGAGCGTGGGTAGGTTGGTTTTCCTCAATGGCAACAATGGGTTATTGGACACTTTGGCGGTTCCTCTGCGACTGGAGTACGCAAACCGTTATCACGTGACGCCCAGTAAGGAAGTTTCTCTTTCTCTCGCGCTCTCTTTAGCCTCAGGCTTTTTCGGCATGTATGCGGGGCCCCTTAGTCCCTCGGGGGAGTTGCGATTTCCTTCTGTGGCGAGGTTCTTGGGAATTTCCATTTGGTTTGGGGGTTCTTGCAACTTTTCGTGTTGGTTCATTTCTTCGTCATTGAACAACTTGTAAATGTTCCCGTCACTTTCCATACAGTGCTCCCCTATCATAGAGTTTCATATTAAGACAGAGGAATGCGTTGGGATACAGTTTTGAGAGGCCAAACTTGACTATGCAATCCTAAGTCGAGGCACACAGGGTGGAATTGGGGAATTTTGGTAATCGTGGGGCAGGAAAAGGCATATATGGAGGTTCATGTTATTGCGAGCTGGATTTCAGGCATTTGTTCGCTTTTGACTACGAATTAAATAAGTATAAGAAGGATTTTGCGGGAACGGGTGGGCCATTTCCGGCTATTGACATGCCCCACGCGCCGAAGCTGATCGCTAAGACCAAGAAGCATCGATTTGCTGGGGTCTGCCAAAGTGGCAGCCATCGCTGTCTCTTCTTCCTTTGCTTGTGGGGTGGGGAGTTAGCAAGCCTCAGCTTCTTGTTCGTCTTCTTCATCGGCGTCGTCTTCTTCTTCTTTTCCAGTACTTCTGCTGCTGCAAGGAATAAAAGCAGGTTCCCTTGATGCATTTCTTCCCCCCTTCTTTCTGACAAGCAAGGCTCAGCGGGAAAAAGAACATTTTCGCCCGAACACAAAAGATTGTGGTTATGACGAATGAGGAAGATCAGAATTCTCCAACAGTTTCGCAGGCAAAAGGTAGCAAGCAATAAAATTGTTGCACTCTGTAAAGGGGCCAATTCAATTCTTTCCCCCCTTTTCTTTTGTATTTATTTTTTAACTTCCTCCCACTACAGAGAACTCTTAATTGAAGCGACCATCGCTTCATCTAGCTTCATACCAAGCGCACCTTAACTCGCATTGAATTTCGATAGCTGCGCGGGGAAATTTTCGGGCGTTGGGATTGAATTGATTGAACTGGATTGGTCTTTCCATTTCTTCCTTTTATTTTTTAAATTAACAAACTTGCTGTCTATCATCTTGGCTTATTATTTAATTAACTAGTAAGATTTCTTATTATTTTCTTAATAGGAAATATAAAAGATTCTTTGAAGTGTTATTCGATCTCCTTTCTGAACTTTTAATTTCAATTTCTTAGGACCAGTTTCCTATGCTTAATAGCATAGCATGAGGATTTTTTTTCAACGATAAGTGTTGTATTTAGGGGGCGTTTCGTAGGTTGTCAACAGCTAGAATTGCTGTATTTCTTGCGGGACAAAATGAAATAGCTCATGAATTTTACGATGCGCTTTCCCAACATCTTTAACCTCCTTCTCGCTCTTCTTTTCCTTACAAAAAAGAAAGAAAACATTTATCCGAGATAAATGAACATAAATGATGTATGTCGCGAACGCTTCAACATATTCGGTCCTACGAGACAAATATATGATGGCGCACAATTTTCTGCGCAGTAAATTTATTCAAACTGCGTAGACGTAAAAAAAAATACTTTGAAAACTATCTATTCTTTAATTCCAATTCTTTTTTGTACTATTTTGATAAAAAGTAAATCTTTCCGGTAAAGAAATAAACAGAACACAGCAAACAAATTTCTGGAGATAATAGGTCGGTAAAGATATTGAATTTCTTCAACAAAGTTTTCTCGAATGGGCTGCATATTTAAAGAAGAAAAAAAATCCTGGCAAATCCGTTATCGTTTGGCGCTGTTGTTGCGAAAGCTCGTGAACCCCAGGAAGTTCACCAAGTCTCGGGGCAAAATTTTCTCACTATAGTGGAAAAAGACACATCCCCAGACTGGCGAATCGGCGATAAACCCCCATCGGGGTCGTATAACAACGAAAAACTTGGCAGGCAGAGTTGACCCTAGCGGCCGCCATATAAATAGACTGTTTTGAGGTGAAACTTATTTGTCTTTGTTAGGTTGCCAGGGATCAATAAAGATGCTACTGGACGGATGGGATATACGTATGCCTCATAGGAGACGCATTAGTACGACCGCATTGTACCAGTACGGCCGGTACCAGTGGCCGTTTGGTAATACGGACGTAAATCGGGCGGTCATAGTGCCTCCCCACACAAAAGCCCATCTAGGCTTGTGTGTAAGGTTTGATGGGTGTAGCCACCTTTTTACTTATTCAGATCATGCACTGCATTATTGGGGTGGGGTCTACTGGTATGGTATGACTCTGTCAGGCCAAGAAACTCCAACAGCAAGCTCTGGATCGGAATCCGTGAGTGGTGTGTCGAAGTAAATATATGAAAGAGAAATAAGACGGAAGAGATGATGCAGGCGCTATAGGCAAGCGAGGCCAGTTGTAGGAAAGCTTTTGGCCTCCTCTCGCTCTTCTACATGCCGCAATCGGTGAATGCCAAGCACAGCACAGCACCGAACCCTTGTGTGATTAATATCGTCCATAATGGAAGGTGTCCCTTTTCAATCCCGGTTCGTGAGATGAACGATCGTGGAAATATATTCCTCCGATTTTCCGCCATTTATTTTCTGCACAAATCTCGAGGCAGAAGCGCACGTAACATACAATCCAAACCTTAAAAAATTGCGAAAAAAACAGATGGAATAGAAATAAGTAAAAAAATAATAGGAGTAGATAGATCCTTCTTAGGGTCTCTCCTTAAATTGAATAAGAGGAAAAACGGAAGCAGGGGACCCTAGTGTCGCTATCTACAAGTTGCTATTCAGGAACCAATTGCGCTCTACTAACGTGGTTCCAACCACATGCGGTTAGTTTTTGTGCGGAAAGGAAAAAATATTCATTGAATCTACTTTGTTAGTTTGGGATAGACCATCTCGGGAATAAACGAGAGCTTATTCTTATGCATGAAGGCGTGCCAAAGTTATGGCAGTTTGGCATGCTGGGGCGAGCAAAATTTCCAACCCATCAGAGCGTGGATTTCCGTTTTCGTTTTTTTTTATTTTATTTACTTACAATTTGTTTTAGCCTCCAGTCCACACATGTGACTCGCCACGCTATACGCGAAAGGGTGCTAAGATCCCTTTCCGAACAGCTTTTAATACTCGCCCTTCTGATTGCGCACGCTATGCATGTCACCCTCAATTGCCCCTAGGCGTAGAAAAGGGGTACGTGACCGTTGGTGGCTCCTCAAATCCGCCTGCAGAGTCTGCAGAATCTTCTTATCTATCCTTGGATTTTCTTTCTCGGTAATAAGTTTTTATAAGGTAATAAGGTTCCCTGGTTCTTTTAACTAGTAACGCCTAATTGGCTTCTTTGATAAACTTACCACTTTTTGAAATGTTGATAAGTTTGTCATTTTGGAATCAAAGTTCTAAATTCAGGAAAATTTTACATTTAGCGTTTGTTGGCTTAGTTGGTTTAGTTGAAATTATTCATATAATTACTTAATTTTTATTAGAATTTTCGATAAAATGGATTTCCATTCTATGATAAAATGTATCTAAACAATTGTTTTTCAGTAAACTTGAGTAAGATGATACTTAACTATGGTTACATTTTGGTATTGATTAGCGGAAATTAAGCTGGGAAAGTATAGCCCGCCCTCCAAAATAAATGGCATTTTATAGCCAGTTAATACATTTCTTCGGAACGACAATGTCAACAAGTGCTAAATTGAGTAAAACAGAATGAGTGGGTTTCAGCAATTTTGGACGTATGGTGGGTGGTATCGGTGTTTTTAAGTGGCAAGATGGCGTCTTTTTATATAAACCAGCCTGCCAACCTGTTTATTTTAACACCGTGGGAAGGAAGGATGAGCAGGAACATTTGGGGCCAGAAATTCTGCGTTAATATGTAGAAATAGAGAGGGGACCTTTAAGAACTTTTGGAAGAACCTAGTGATTAGGTGGGAATGCAGAAGGCATGGAGTCAAATGAGGGTTTGCATGCGTTCGGCTACGTAACGTTCGAAAAGCCTAGTTGCTGCGGAGCGCGAGCCACGCGCCGTGCCAAGCTGTGCCAGAAGCACCCCGCCCGTCAGGTTTGCAGGCGGCCACGCGATGGTTGTTCTTGTCTTGTCACTCTTGGTAGTAGGCTACTTTTCGGCAAGAAGAAAAACACGCGTGACTGAAAGCTTGCAAGAGATGAGGGGGAAGCGGAAAACACTGGGCTCTCATCCCTTTTCTGTCGTTACTACGTTACCCTTTGCATTCAGTTACTTCGGCATAAAATGTTACTCGGCGTTGCTTCTTGGGCTCTTTCCGTCAAACCTCTTTCGGTACGTCTATAACCGGAAACCCCTCCCGCCCTGGGGTAAGATATAACTTGTTACAGCCGAAGCAAAATGGCGCAAATTCAAAGACACCTTCTTCTCCTCTTCCTACGTTTCTTGGCTTCTTCTTTACCGGGGTAGTAAGGAAGCAAAGAAAAATGGCCGACGCGCATGTGCAGGTGAACTGTGAAAGGATTGAGTTCTCGCTGCTCGGGTGGTCTTTTCTCGTTGCGTTGTTGGGTTCTGAAGGGACCCATCAAGTAGCTCATTCACCTATACACAAACTTGGGTAGCGATGAACGAGTCAGTCAGTCCAAATTTTTGACTTTTTCTGAACTAAACTGAACACGAAGGGAGGGAGTGGGGTGGAAAGAGCTTTTAAGGTAGGGTTTTAATTTGTGTTGTATGATGACACAATGACGTAGGAAGCTCCTTGTTCAGCCAAATTGAAAGACCACTCGTGTTAGACAACGTGGTCTCTCTCGCCTCCAAGACGAAAATTCAACCATGTAAAGGGGAAGAAAATAAGCCTGTTGCCTGGGAAAGTTGCTTTGCTTGGTGCATCTTCCCGCTCCTTCACGAAAACTGTATCGATCAGCCTAGTACCCAATATTACGGTGTCCGGTTCAAGCCCAAAGCCTAAGATTGTCGCATTCATGTCTGTATTAAGAGCGTGTTGACGGGGGGTGGTGAAGGTGGGAGCTTTATCTAAGCAACCCGTAGTAATAAGCGTCATTGTCCTGACCCGTCCTCAGTTGATGGCGGACGTATGAAAAGCCAGTGTAAGAGAAAAGGACTTACTCGCAACCTATAGCAAAGCAAAGCACAGACTGTTGGTTTCCTTGCAACAAAAAGTGTCGCTCTCTTTCCCAAGCTCATAAACCACTCAAAATAGGGGAAATAAGTCATGCGGATTTCCATCACATTTTGGTCTTACGTGGTTCTGCTGCCACGTAACCGTCTAGCAGCGTCGAGTACGGTTATGCTGTTGATCCGTTTCATTTCTGAGACGGTGTATGCGGAGTTTTCTATGCGTTTGGTGAGGGGATGTGTTGCTCCGGATCGTATTATTAACTTCCCTTGGGCAATGAACTAGAAAGGGCCACATAGGGAAAGTTTTCGCTTAAGAAAGTTAAGAGTGTAGTGCAAGAAACCTATTTCCTTAAGGGGGAATTTCCTTTACTGACTTGCAAAAGTAGTAAATGGGTATTGATTCGTGAATACGCATGCTGAACGAACACTTTAGGGTAAGCTGGTTAAAACTTCTCAGGCGTAAGAGACTCTATAGCAAAATGTTCTGAATGGGAGTTGAGCATACAATGGTCAACGCCTTGGGCTATGTACGTGCAAGGGCTTGAGGTGTGTGCATTTGGGTACGTGGTGACCGGTCTCCCTTTTGTAACTCAGAAACTTTAAAGGGCACATGACGGTAAGTGGAGGATGTTAACTTTCGGAGCTAATGGATGACTATACAGTACTGTACAACTCTATTTAGTGAAAACGATCCAAAAGTGAAAAACGTATAGGACGAGTCGCGTAACGACGTTAGACGGTGAAGCGCACATGACGAATGAGGGACTGTCGAGGTTGCAAGTGATGAGCTGAGTTTGTCGCGATGTCTCCTCGGTCTCCAAAACCCCTTCGCATTTCTCTCCTTTCTTACTCTTGCGTCTTTGTGGTCTCCTAGATCTTTCACGTCCTGGTACCGGCTAAGGCCCAGTCGAGCAGTGATTGTTGTTCTCAGCGGCTTCTTTATTGTAGGCAGCGCAGCCCTTATTGTGTGGGTTGGTTTCATAGCGGAAAAGCCCAAGCAACTCCTTTTTTGCAAGCTCAGAACGAAAACCAAGGGCTGTAATCGGCATGATAGACGACCCTGAGTGCGGAAACCGCACTTAGGCATGACAGCTGCAAGGGTTCGGTTAAGGTAGCCCAGAGAAAGCTGCTGCGGGGTTTGGGGGGCTTTGCTCCGCGTTTCATAAGACAAGATAACCAGAAGGTAATACACACAGGCCTCATTCTCACGAGCATTACCGATCTGTCCTGTCTGGCTGTTTGTTACCAGTCAAACGAAAGACAAGCTGGGGGATGATGTTAGTGTTTGACGGAACACTTGCTTGGGGTTTACTTTGGCCCTCTGGATCAATAACTCGTCCATGTGCTGGCGATATAGCAGGTACTTTCGGGGTAATTGGTAGGAAGCAAGGAGGACCGGGGGTGCCAGAGGGATTGGGTAAACGAACTTGTGTAAAAGGCAATCGCCCCCCCCCCCTATTGATAAGACTCCTTAGAGAAAAGTTTTCGGCAGGTCAGGGGCGTGGTTTTAGCCTAAATTGCTGGCAAAGAGGCTGGGGCGATCCGAAAATCGTCTCGAGTCAGCATTTATTTTCCCCACGGTGCAGACAAAAGAAACTCCCCAGTCGTGGGGTTTGGTGTGTGAGGGGGGAAGAGAAACGACAAGTAGGTAGCGAAAAGCTTTTTAGCTGGCTTTTGCGGCTGATTGAAAGCCGAACGCCTGGATGTGTTGGTCTGGGTTCCATCAGTTGTCTAGTCAGAGAAACCTTGCATGGAACCAGGTCACCTTCACTCGGCGACGCCGTAATTCCGAGCGACCTTTACCTTGGCGAAACGAAAGAAATTGCTACGGCTCCTGGTTCGTCGCCGTTAGCGTTTGTGGAACTTCTTTCCAATCAGAAGTAAGGGACGAGGGGTGGGGGTGGAGGTTAGCGCAACTTCCCACCCCACTGGGTTGCTTGGGGAGTCCCACCTCGATAACTGTACGTCCTTTTTAACATTGAACGATTGTTGACAAGTCGTCAGCGATTACCATCAGACGGAGAAAGGAGGGGAGTTTTGGTGATGTAGCTCGTTCATCAGCTAGTTTTTGGGTGGTGGAAGTGTAACAGATGACTTTCCGACACTGCTGACGTGTCCATGGTGTGTTGTCCCACATGGCTATCGTCGAAGTCACTCCCAACTTGGGACTCCGAACCCCCCACCCCATATGCTAACTTGATTAGTCGCCAAGGAGAGCGTATCTGGTGCTCGTAATATGTAACCAGGACGGCCATTACAGCCCGGAGGGTTAGATAGGGTGCCTTATGATATTGAAGGTCCGAAAGTATAAACGATGAGAGGGACTTGGGGGCAGAACATATCTTAGATCATGTGGACGTTAATGAAGTTGGACTTCGGGACGAAACAAATATTACATTGCTTTGCAGCAACCGCCGGTTTCTTTTCCCTGTGAGTACTGGCTGACCCTCGCTACGTTTTTTTGGTCGGTATAACTTGACACTAGTAAAATTGTAAACGAAGTTCAAGTCACTCCAAAGAGTCGACGTTTACAATCGATTCCGAGTGTCACTTCGGATTCTTTTATTCGTCCATACTTAGCGAGCCGAAAGCCCTCATTGGAGTAAGAGTATCGCTTCCTAATGGTTGTTTTGTAACTCCCGAGTCTAAGGAGGAAGACTATGGACCTCTTTAATAGAGTTCAGGGTAGGATCTTAGCGCTACTGCAGCCTGTTTTGACAATGATTCACTGACGCAATAATGAAATAAAACTAGGGCCCCGAACGAGGGTGAGCAATCTGACCGAGACTCGTAACGTAACTTCGGCTTGTTCTCACTTTCATTTCCCGACCTCTTTTCTCAGATTACGTAGAACCAAACTATCCAAACCGTAATGTAGCTTCATGTAATAATTTAGTAGATTAGTTTTGGGTAGGAATGTTTGTTCTCTTTCTTTGCTTTCCGCTGCCCATTTACTCTTTAAATAAGAAAGAGGAGCTCATGTACTTCCTCGGTAGCCCTAATCGTACTTAGGGCACACAAACACACACACACATTACGCAATTTCTGGATAACCCTTTTTGTACTCAGAGAGAGGGATATCACGTTTTCTTAGTCATCTTTTTGTGTACATCCACTGGTAGGAGGTCCTTGGAATGATCTGGCGGGGATCCTGACGTAATGGTCGATTGTATTCTTATGCGAAAACAACTGGGTTGTAGCTTACTTGGGATCTTGGAGGGGTTGGAAAAGGGTTGTTGGATCTGGGGACGAGGTGTGGGTACCTTCTGCATCCTTACCGAGCTAAAAGGCCTGGATTTCCCAGGAAGGAGTGAGGGAGACGTACTGTTCTCCAGCACTAGTGTTAGTGAAGGAAAGGGAATTGTCTTGCAATTTATTGGCCACTTCTTGGCAGTGCGGAGGCAATTTTCTCCACGACGTCCATCCTCTCCCGCTTTCATATAGTTCCTCTATCCTTTTCCCATGTCTCTCTTTCGCTCCTCATTTCCTACAAGTTTCACAATCCCAAGTACCAAGTATATCATACAGCAAGCAAACGGAGCTGTTAAAACCTTACCAGAAGACAAAGCTTCTCGCTTTGAGCTCAAATTATGCCTTCCAGGCAGACGGGGTAAATGTGGAGAAAGCGAAAGACGGGAACGGGTAAGTTTATTGTCCCTTACAATAGTTTTGACAGTAGTCGAAGGACTTACGGTGGGAGGAGTACAATGAGATTCCATGGCAGAATAATTGGGGTATTCCCAAGTTTTTAGAATCATTGCGATTCGAATTAGGAACAGAACTCGACTCCATAAAGTGACAAGTTTCGAGGCAAACGGGAGCGCACGTCATTGCCAGCTAAAGAAATCAATAAGACGAAGGAGTTGGTGGTTTCAAGCCCTCCGTTTCCCCTCTTCTTGTGTCTTGGGTACAGTACCTTGGTTGCTTTTGGCCGGGAGGTTTTTCTCTCTTTCTGTCTCTCCTTCCTCTCTTTCCCTCGCTAAAGCAGAAGTGTGAGAGGAAGAGAGAAAGAGAAGTCAGCAGCAGTGGGATTGGCACGAAGCAAGAACGCTTGAAAAATTTTGGCAATGTTAGAAAACGTTAGCCCCTGCAATGCCGGAATGCCTTGGGGCCTGGAGGGATAAGGGTGAGGCGCAGGCTACTGGACCAGCGGACCTCACCGAGGTGCAGTAGGTTAAACACTGGGAGCAGCTTTTCGACTTCCACCAAAAAAGTCACAAAAAGGACCTCAGGACCTTACGTACCAGTTGAACTTAGTATGTGCTAGTCAGTGGCTGGGGTAAAAGTCTTTTTCTCCCTTTTTCAGACTCGGAATCGGCATTCCTCGGACCGGCAGTCGTTCCTTTACCTTTGGCTCGCCTTAGTCAGTCTAGTTTTACACAAAAGGAAGGAAGCATTAAGAAAAGAAAGCCAAAGAAAGTCCAGAGCTGTCTAGCTTTGTGCATGAGTTTCCGTTAGGGTGCATATTTTTAGCCGATTGGGGCGGAGGGTAATTCGTGGGATTGTTGAGGCAATTCTCACGCCGTATATCCCAAACAATTTAGTTTCCAAGCTATCCTATAACAAGGAAACTCAATGGTCTCATGAAACACTTTTGCACATTCAGTTTTCAAATGGGGGAAAGTTCAGCTACAGTTACGGTCCTCGCAATAGACTCACATTGTCTTTTATAAAGTTATGGATGAGCTGGAATGCCTTCTCGCCGACCCAAAATAGTGATACGCAGCTATAAGTTTTCATTTATGAAGTTGCTAAAGTCTCTAGGAAGCATTTTGGAAGCCTTCCCCAGCAAGCGCACGTTCTACTAAGATATCCCGCAACTCCATTTGTTGGCAAACTGTACTGAGTAGGTCTACCACTGACCACAAGGGTTTGAAAAGGAAAGGGGGAGGGTCGCTATAGCCTGAGGCGACCCACGTCTTTTATAGCTCGCGGAAGCTCTTAGGCCTGACTATGAATTGCCCGTTTGTCAGCCAATAACAGGCAGTTGTTTAAATTTGACGTTAAGATTATTCGAGTGGTCGCTAGTTTACGACTCAAAGTCCTTTCCGAAGAGCATAAAAAAGAGAAAAACGTTTGCTGCAAAATATAGGAGAGGTTTTAGTGGCAATAGTTACGGGTTTGAAGATTGTTGTGATACTGACGGGTAAACACCAGCTGTTGGTGATTAGGGATTTATCGTGTGATATGGTCGACGCAGTCTTTTCTTCTAAATTAGTTCAGATGGCCAATTTTATGGGATGGAAATTGGCTATTATCCGATTATCCTGTCGTTGTATTCATTGTCTAGTGTGTGGTCTATTCCATTTTTTAGATAGACTTTTTCCGGCTCCAGATGAGAGCCTGTATTCGTTGCAGTATACATGGCGGACAGAATGGTGAAAGCTTGTCGTTGTGGGTTTCCTTGGGGTTGCCTTATTCGTTGGCCCGGAAAAAAGACGCAAGTGTGCGTGCAACGTGATGATGAAGCTCAGTCTCGTCGTCTTCTTCATTTTTTTATTATTATTGTGTTTCCTTTTCAACCCTTTGCTCTAGCTCACCCCCCTTAAACCAAGCAGGGTCTCAGCATTCCCTTGTCCCATGTCCCTTGTCCCTTCAGCAAGCTCCTCTATCTGTCTCTTCCCCAACCTTCTATAAACTCGCTCGGGGTGCAAAAGGGAAAGGGAGAAAAAGAGGAAAAGCAAAATCGAGTCTTTTCCCTTATTTCGCTCGTGAGGAAAAGACAGCCAGTGGAGAAGAAAAGTTGCAAGAGCCGAAGCCCAGGTCCCCGGCGCCTGGGGGCTTTCGGATGGTTGCGAAGCCGGGCATTGCAACCCCAACCCCAACCGCCCCAAGTTCCGTGCGACTGTGTTAACCCCCCGGCGTTGGTTTTTCGGCGGGGAAGGAGGAGTGTTGGCAGCACCAGTGTGTTGATGTATTGATTGAGTCTCATGGGATGCATCGCTAGAGCTTTACCACCAAGTTGACAAACTTGCTCGGAATTGCCTTCTACGCCTCCGTCACTCAAGTTTGGGATATACTTTCAGCCTGTCGACAATAAAACTTGTCAGATTCTCAGTTATCCCCACGGTATCGTCCCCTCCCCCCTTCCTCCCCCCTTTCTAATTACCTTTCAAGCCCCGAAGATGAGCGCGCTTTTAATTCCGTTTCAGGAACGTAAGACCTGTCAGGGAATTAAGAAATACACTTGGGGTCTCAAGGAGGGTGGAGATACTACATGGCGTTACTAAACGATACGGAAATTGGTTCAAATAATTCAGGAGTCCCCCCTTCCCCAAGAATACAACTACGGCGTTTCCCCAGTCTGTCCATAACGGGAGATCTTTGCGTTATTCCGGCTTGTATTAAGCAAAAGAAAACAAAAAACAGGGCTCCAACAAGGTCAGCCAACAATGAAAGTTTATAAAGCCATCAGTCCGTTGACTTGTGTTATGTCGGTGTGCAGTAGCAAAAGAAAAAAATGGCGCCTAGCAATGAAATTACCTAAGGTAGACGTTAGTACAATCTATTGACATTGGCGGAGTACGGGATTGGTAAGTGGCCACTGACCTAGATATTTGCGTTGCTCCCGCGTGTCTTACCGTGAAGTCCAACAGTGAAAGTATGAAGGCCTAGCGATTGAGTTCTTGGGTCCTAAACCGGACTTGTAGCGTTACTGCGACTTGGGCGAACAGGGTATCACCCTCTTTTCTTAAGGAAAATAAGACTGTTACTAGTTATGTTGGCAGAGATATACTTGCGTCAATAACATAGGTAGTATTTCCCAAACTTCTTCCCTTTGTTTTGGTTGTGTTTACATGAGTGTCGGTCTTTACTGTCTTGAGTTACGGGTTGGTAGTTCGTGCCACGTTTAATCGCGTAGGGTTTTCCGCTAGTTATTGGTCATTTGACACGCTTGCTGGTTGTTATAATCTGCATTCCGTGCCCGCCTGCTGTATCGTTCTGTATACTTTACGGGATTCGCGTGGGTTTGGACCTTTTAACGAGGGGGAGAGACCTCCGGTAAATGCAGAGCCGTTTCCACGCCATTATAGCTTCTAAATGTGGGCAAATAAATGGTGTGTTGGACCCTCACGCAAAGGCCTCGAATGGGTGTTAAGAGGTGAAGCTAATCTGCTTACCTGTTCGACTTTTCCCCTTCGAACCCCTCCGAACAAAAGGTAAGAAAAGGAGTCCCGGAAATGGCGGGCGTTTACCAGATAAAAAAAGAGATTAAGGCACCCAAACCCTCATGTTTATGGGCTCAATGAGTTGCACGAGGAGCGGTATCATTGTCTATACGTGATTGGTCACAGCAGCCAAATTGTCTGACAACAAACCCCTCTAGTAATATAATTTACCGAAAAGCGATTCATATCTTGGACCGGGTGGCGAACGGAGGGTGAGTTGGGACCTCTCTCAATTGGGCAAAACGCCCGCGTTTTACCGGATGTTGCATTCAAAACATAAGCCAAGAGTGCGTGTAAAAAGAAAAGGACGGATTTTTTTTTTCGTTTTTACCCGTCCAATAGCCTGGAAGGGAAAAGAGGGGAGGATCTTAACCGTCGAGTCCTGGGGCCATTATAGAGCTCCTGCCCTAGCGGTCGGAATTTGGACCCTAAGGCGGTATCGCCTAAAGGGGAGTAAGGGGGTGCCTCTTTTTCTTCGTCTTCCACTTTTCTATCCTTTTTTCTTTGCAGGATGTTTTCTTTTCTCCCCCTCTCTCCTCTTTTCCCTTCCTTTTCTCTATCTTTTTCACAACTCAATTCATGGCTTTGGCATCAATGATGCGTGTGGGGAAGCTTCAGCGAGACAACGAAAGCCCAGGGAAAAGCTTGGGCCCATAAAATTGACAAGAGAAACTACATGCATTTGCTTTATGACCCTCCCGCCAGGAACCACCATCACCCAAACCCCTCTTATTCGCTTCAATCTTTGAATAAAATCCTCAAGTCCGGGGTTTCCTGCTTTTTCTTTTCCTTTGCTTCACTCCCTCAAAGAAGACATTACGAGATTAATGGATGTGAAGATTGAACAAAGTTGATGGTGTCTGTACTTTGAGCGGTTTTCCCGGCTTCTACGTGGGGTAAGAGAGAGCGAGAGAGGGTAGGAAGGAGAAGAAGCGAGAGTGAGGTACGGAAAGGAAAAGAAATTCTTTCGATTTTGCCTCCTTGGGCTTTTGCGTTTTACGATATTTTCCACTGGTCAGACACCATAACCCTGAGCCAACCTTTTGAACGAGAGGCACATACCCTCCGGCCTCTTCCTCTGCTCCCTTTGCAGACTTTTGGCCCCTGCGTTGAGCTGACCGAACCACCCAACCACCGGTTTCCCCCGTCAGCGCTCTCCTTTTCGTTCCCTTTTCACTCGCCTTTTCCTCGACAGAAATCCGATTGCGTGCACTGGAAAGACACGGGACATTACCATCTGATAAATCGATGTATCTTTGCAAGCTTCGGACCCTCCTCGCCCTTGGCGACCTACCAAAAACTTCCCCGTCCCAAATTTTTTGGCTGGCTATCCCGCCTTTAAAAAAAATCTTACGCAACGTTTTCCGAGGGTGGAAGGCTGCCCTCTTTAAGCCATTGCCTTGGGCTAAGACATAGGGTAGAGACCGTCGTGGTCGAGTCCGAAAAGGATCAGCTTTGGCAGGGTACCCGACCTAACCTGGGGCTAAAGCACGAGCAGGACGGGAAGGTTAAGTAAGGGATTCGTTAGTGGCGCGATCAGAAAAACGTGACCAGAACACGGAAGCTACCGTTTAGAAAGGGAACATGGATCGTACTATGAAAGAATAAAACTTTCATCCAAGAAGAGGAACCGTTTGGATATTGGGCGGAAAAGATGGCGCTTTTAAATTACTGATAGGAGAAGAAGGGAAGAGTGGTGGACGTAGATTGTGATGGTAAACTGCAGCCATCGAAAATGTAAGACGCACTCGTCGTGATGGCCAGTATAAGAAATTCGTTTTGGAGGTCACGCTTTTTTGTGGGGGGCGGTTTCAGACAGGATTTAATCTGATGGACTTTGTACTAGAAATAAGAAACAGAAATCGAGATGAGAAGAAGAGAAAACCGAGTCGGGTGAAAAGGAATACTCCATCTCACCAGGCTGGGAATTGGTTTCTAGGTCTTGGTCTTGGGGCCCCTTTTCTTCTAACGACGCAGTTAACCAAGTAGTAAACGCGTTGGTGAGGCAAAGTCAAGGGGCCCAATTTTTCTTCCTGTCATCCATTCTTGACGATAAAGTTTCTGCAAAAGGTTATGGTCGCCATTTTACCCACTCCTCTCAAAGTTTGGCACTTTGCTTGAACAAACTTGAGAGCGTAATCAGCAGCGTGACGAAGATTAAGCGAAGAGTTAAAGGGAGAAAGGCGACATTCTGTGAGTGGTGTGACGATATGGTACACACACGCAAACATGAATTCAGATGATTCGATTGGGTTTGTTGGCTATGGCAAAGCAAGTTGACATTGGATTGCGGAGTACATCCGCCAAGCGTTGGGAGTCACTTGCCTTTTACCCAAGTCGTGAGCGACCGTTATTTCAGGCGACAAATCAGCTAAGATAGTTAAGATGGCGGCCGTGTAAAACCGCTTGAGGGAATACGATACGACCCAGCTACCCTTCACCCCTGTTTTTAGCGCGGGCTCCAAAGTAGGCTGTCCAGCGGATGACCGGCGTCAAAGAACCCCGCAACTTCCCCTCTCTTACCACGTCAGACGTTTTTATTAGTACGCGTAGGGGTTTACAGGCCTATCGGGTGGCCGCCCTCCAGAAAAAGACAAACCAGGAACCTCGAGAGTCGAGACTACCGGAAAGATTCATGTGGATATACCCTGGAGGGCAATAAAAAGGGACGTACAGGCGGAGAAACCTAGAAGGCTGTTGGGTGCAGGTAACCAAGAACGCGGAAGGCGTTAGCTGAGAGTAAACAGCTTTTATTTCTTGGACGACAGCGACTTGACGTATACGAGTCCAAATTGGCGTGTCTGGAAAAGATTGCCACCAGGAAGTCCTAGTTGCAATATTGACAGGAGCAAGGTCAGGGAATGGGTTATGTCTTTTTTGCGGTTGGTTTAAGTCGTTTCCCATTCCTTTTTTTGGTTGGGTAAAGCCTTTCCTACCACACGGGTTATAGTACATAGAAGGATTTACTTGTTTGGATAATCTGACTTTGAAGCTAACGGGAGTCAAAGGGATGCTTGAACCAGAGCCCTCTGGTGGGGAGCCCTGAGGCGCGTATGGGGATCGCCCCTGGTCGTTGATTCTGAGCAAACTGTTTGACTTGAGGTTGCGTTTGGGAGGGTAGGCAATGTTTAATTCTGGGACTGGTGAAGATAAGGATAGCTGCTTCGTGACTGGTGACTGAACGTGATGTGCTTAGGAGCCCCTCTTTGTTTTGATTTGGTGGGGTTGTATGTGTGCGTGCGTTTTGTGTGTCCCTTCTCCCCCGCCGAGAAACTCTTTTGTCAATAGTGAATACTTGACTATTAGAAAAGCCACAGCCTCATCACTTTTTTCCTTTCCATTGCGTCGAGTGGGACGGATCCTTACAAGCAGGGACATGGCTAAGTGTTGTCAATAGGTTTTTATCTTGAGTCGAGGGACGTGGCCGAGTCTAAAGCACGTGCCTTGTGCTTGTGCTTGACTTAAGTCACCTAACGGATTGCGTTGCTGAGATCCCTCTTCTTCATGGGGGTAAAAAGAAAGAAAAAAAATGGACCCAAAGACCTGCTACTCACTAGGCCTCGAGGACATGTCACATCACAGCGTGGTGGTCTCTTGGGGATCTTCTCTGTTAACGCCAATGTACAAGTACCAGCCAAGTATTTTTTTTATTATTATTCAAGGAAGATGCATCTTATCACTTCCCAGTCTGGTATTATGTATGCACTTATCGAGGATCTGCTAGAAAAGGAAGTTTCATAGCCTCAAAAGGAATGACAGTTAGCTCAAGGGTGTCATGCTCTATACCGTGTAGCAAGGGCTTGTCGTTCATAGCTTGTTCCTTTCTGCCGCCGTGGCGTTGGAGTCGAAGTGTCCTTATCTCTGGTTCTGTTGAGACTGGAAAGCTCAAACTCAAGCAAATCAGAGCTGAACGTGAAATAACATCAACTGCTTAAAAATCAACTAAAACTTTGCCAAATAACTTTGCTTCTTTCATTTTTCTGCCGGATGGACTTGGCTGTCTCCAAGGCTTCCGTAACTTAGAATCCTAAAAACAAGAACAGCGAACTCATAATCACCAAGAACTGAAAAACTCAACTGTGCGATTGGAAAGTTGTGTTGTATATCAAGTGGCAAATGCTCCGTATTTTCATCGCATTCTTATTCCTGCTTCGGATGTTCGACATGAATATCTTAGGATGTTTGGGCCATGAAAAAAATGACGGAATCGGCTTAGGACTTAGATATGGCATGACTTGTAACCCTTTTAACTCTAAAGTTCAGGGAGGATTTACTCTGCGGAAGAAAAATGCACCGCAGAGGGTGTAAATAGTTTAAAAGGACTTTTACGCAATATTGCAAAGTGTAGCAAAGTACCCACGCTGCTTGGAATTACGGCGGAGGTTCTGTGAACTAAACAGATCCTTTTTGGTGACAGGATGTTGGGAGATGATTCTGTTAGTAACGCTGCGTGGGAAGGCTTAAAAGGTCGACGTATGCCGACACATTCCTACCCTGCCTCAAGCTAAATGAAGTGGGTGGGTAGGGAAGTAATACAAAGCTGTCGTAGCCTGAGGGACTAAATACGAAAAAATGTCTGCAGGGTTGTACGGGTTTTCCGTAGGGGTTCTATATGTAGATAGTCAAAAAGACCTCCGTAAGCAGTGAGACCCATTATTATTATTACTTCCTCTGATAAAAGGCATGTGATTAGAGTTGCTACGAGATCTTTGATAGCTTGGAATCTCCCCTTTTTGCTTGGGAGCTCCATCGATCTCCACTGAGACCCAAATGTTCCGTTTTTGATTCATATAAGAAAAAAGCCTATACGTATACTCCTCCTTTCCCTCGTGTAGCTTTGTTAGATCTGTTATTTCTTCAATTCTCATCCTGCTCTCCATTGATAAGAATGGTTGCTGGAGAGGAAAGGAAGAAATAAAAGAACATGGGAAATAAAGATAATTAATCATTTCTTATTAATGTTTCGTTTCCAGACTGCCTATCGTAATTGGGTATGTTCCATGGTGATCCCGTATTGGGCGGGCGACATCCGAATGAAACCTTGTCGAAATTTCTGTCATCAAGTGGAACAAAGTTGCCCATACTTCTTGCCGGCCGAGAAGACGGGCAGTGGCAGTCAATACGCTGGAGAGCCTGCATTTCTCTGCATAGGTAAGTAATACTGTGTGAAAATGCCCCGAATCAAAGATAAATTCAAATAGGGTGAACGACTAAGATGTAAACACCCCGGCAACAAGAATCAGTTGTACTTCAGTACTTGAAACAAGCTTTGCAAGTCAGATTTTCAATTTTCGCTTTCCAGTTCAAAACCCAAAAGCCGGAAATCCCTCCCATGCTCCTGTGAGTTTCCCTGAAGTGCATAACAAACGAGCTGCACTATATTGATATGCTAAGGTGAAAGACGACTGAAGGAAACTTGAAGCCCTAGACATAGATTTTAGCTTCCAATTAGGAAGTTTTAAAAGTAGCATGATGCGATAAAGGGACGAAAAATAAGTTATAATGCAGGAAACCGACTTGAGTCAGGCCGAATTTGTAGCGTTACTCTGGCCTAGCATGGCAGTTGCTCAACAATGAAAAAAGTAAAGAAGCGTATATAAAGTTTACGGGAAAAAAATCAAGAAAAAGCTAGGTATAAAGTTCGATATTGCGCAATGTATTGTTGTAAGCAATTTTTGAAATCAGTTACTCGTATTTGGTGGTACCATACAAAACGTATAAGACAGAAATTTAGTAATAACAAGCAGTCTTCTCCCAGAGTGACAGGAAAATAAAGCCACTGGTTGGCATCCTGGAGCAACGCTACATACCCCGGCAGAGGAAATGCGCCTTTACCGAGGTCTTTCATTTTTCATTGTTTAGCCACGGCGAGGCACTCACGTTATAACTCCGGGCTCACTCAGAAGGTATCCTTCAAATCCATTTTCTGTCCCGTCAATACTTCTCTGTATTTCCATCAATACTTCTACGTATTGTTGAATTTGGTATCGTCCAAATCTTACAATCATCTTAAAGAATCTCGAGATATTAAAAAAAAATCTGAATTTATTAGATAATTAAAGTCCCACATTTGCGGTGGCCATAAAGTGACATCTACCCATTTTTTAAAGATAAACTTCGTTGGATCGCGGAATCGAAAATAGGGCGGTAGTTTTTATATAAACTACAAAAGAGCAGATACACTAAAGGTTTTCCGCCCAACCCTTCCAAAGAAGCCCCTGAATGACCCAAGTTTAAAAGCTCGCGAGCTTAACCGTCCAAATGTTCCGTTATGAATGAGCGTAATCACCGAAGGGGAGGATTTCAAAGTCAAGGCCGGTTAACCCCCAAAGGGGGATGAACCTAGTTGTTCACTACCAGCCGATGATTCCTAACTTTTAATACACAAAAACCACGCGAGCATTGCCTTGGCTTTAATATACATAATTGAATCTTTATTGATTTTCTTACCCCTCCCGTTTTTCCTTATAGAAAGTCAGGAAAGGGTATCAGGCCCGTACCCAGGGGGGGGGGGGGCGAGGGGTTTAAACCCCCATTGAAAGATTCCGCAAATGAAAAATATACGTTTTTAGCATATTTGGTGGTTGAGAAGTTTATTTCAAACCGAGCTTTGGTTTTGTGACCGTTTTAAAGGTCGAACAATGCGATAAGTTTTTCGTATCCCCCTTTCTTTACCGGAAAGAGGTATACGACAAAAATAGGATTTCAAGTTCTCGGGTAACCCCCCCCCCCCCCCTGAAAAACATCCTGGGTACGGGCCTGAAGGGTATATAGGTAATACTAGGTCATGGGTTAAAAGTCAATGCAAACTTCTCATTCAGAAACATTCCTTTTGTTTTCCTCATTGCCTTCCCTTTTATGCTTGGTCGAGTTGAAGAGGGAGAGGTTAGCGAACTTCCTTTTGGCTCTTTTGCTTGTCGAAAGGACGAAAAACGAGGCGGAATCAATACTTTAGGGGAGGGGGGATAGAAAGAGAGCAAGGACCAGGGTATGTGTGTATACCCAACCCTAAAAGAGGCTAAGACCCGCAGGCGCTGCTTAGGGTACCTCTACCGTCTCTTCCCCCCACCCTGGAGGGGTTTTCATTTTCATAAGATTTCCAAAGGGGGAAAAATGAGACAGAAACGACGGGGACCTACAGAGGAAACCTGAAGGTCAACTTGAAAAGGGGATGGGGAGAGTAGGAGGGGATAGGGTGATAATGAACCAGCTTGTGTTTTTTTCGCGTGAAATACAGGACAGGTATGGGTTGTTAACGTAAGCTTCAGGTGTTTGCCTCCAGGGAAACTAGCCCAACTCCCCTCTTTTTTTACCCTTAGATTTCTTTGGTGATAGAGGGAGAGGGACAGCCAGCTTTTCAGTAAGCGGTCTCTCATTTTTGCATTCCTCATTCTTAAGCTGGCTTTACACTGGCCTGTCGACGTGTCGAAACCTGCGACAGACGGCAGACACCCACGTAAAAAAGCAGGAAACCTGGCAGAAACAGTCAGACAGACTGACGACAGACGGAGTTGAGCGCTGCTCTACTTTTGGCGTCGGCACACAAGCGACAGAAGCCGTTCCGCCAATCACAGAATAAGCTCTTTTCCGTGGGTGTCTGTCGTCTGTCACGTGTTTCGACACGACACGCCGACAGGCCAGTGTAAAGTCAGCTTTATACAACACGACACATGAAAGAGAGGCTCCCCTTAAAAACCTTCCTTCGGCTCACGACTTTCAGCACAGTTTTCGCCCTCCGCCCACGCTCGAGTATGAGAGCGAAGGACCCGCCCTCTAGCCGTCCCTTCCCGCTGAGCACCAGAAAATCAATGCCATTGAAGGAGCCCGGTACAAGTGTGGAGGTGATGAAAAAGACTAGACAAGGAGCTTTAGAGAAAAGAAAGAAAAAGCCAAAATCGAAGTGAGCGTGGGCGGACTCTGGTTCCCTTTATTTCTTCTTTACTCCGCAACAATACATCTGGGTATATATGTGCGTTGTTGAAAGAAAGTTTTTAAAAATGAAACATTCCCGAGATTCTCCAATGTCTATTGATCCAAACTTGTCTATAATGTTTTGTTGTTTTTGCTTTCGGTGTGTTTAGATCCGGATGTCCTCCAAACCCAATTGCAAGCCGAGAATTCCGCACACGGGTCGGAAAGTACTTGCTACCGGCCCTGTTCCTTGAACTATGGCTTGGAGCCGGACGTTCCTCCAGGCTACTGCAGTCTGAACTTCCCTAAGTCGGTTACCAACGGTAGCAGGGGTCGCGTTCCCTGCATTCGAGGCAATGGGAGCCACGTGCTGGGTAACTATAGCCAAACTCCAGGGTCTTCCGGAGCAGCGATGGCGGCAGCGGTATCTGCTTCTTCTTCTTCCACTTTCTCTTCATCCTCTGGTACCACAAGCGTGGCAAGTGATGGCACAGAGCAAGCAGAGAATGGTGGTGGTGGTGCTTCGGGTGGTGGTGGTGGTGGTAGTGGTGATGTTGAGGATTGCGTAGAAGTAGACAACATTGGGGGTGGCGATTATAACACTTTAAGTACTGCTATAACATTGACTCCTCTTGCTGAGGACGGGGTTGCTGCTGTTATTGGTGATGGTGATTCCCTGACTAATTCGTCGCCAAAACCGTTGTTTTCCTTTTCGTCGACTAGACTTCATTGGACCCGAGTGCTTTCGCCAGTCGTCGTGTTGTCCTTAGTCATTCACTTGTTGGCCTAGTTAGGGCGAAAAAAAAGTTGATCATTCACAAGTTTAACAGATTTTACTTTTAGGCAAAAAGACGAACAACTACTTCCAAAAAGAAACAAAACTCCTTCAAAGGTCTTCGCCAATTCTGTCTCCCAAAAAATCCCCTCTTCCCCCTAAAAGAAAACAACTGTTAACGCCATCTAGACTTTTTTTGCATGGAACACCAGCGTCACCTACCCGCGTAGAAAAGAAACACAGACAATGAATTAAGAAAAGTCACTTAACAAAACAAAAATAAGAAAACACATGACATTTTTAGCTACTATTGTAGTTATATATCGACTTTATTGATGACGTTAGGTTTATATAAAGGATGTTATTATTGGTGGCCCTTTTTGTCATAGAAAGTGGCCCAGAGTATTTGCATTATGATGACTTCCCTTGATGGGCGAATATGGCCCCGCCCATTACCCTAAAAGCAATTCCCTCACTTTCTTCCGTTGCCTCTTTCAACCCCATCAGTTTTATGTTGTTTTTATTTTCCTCTATTTTAATTTTGTCTTCAATAAGTTTCTTTGGAGGCCAGACAAACCAACAATTCCTTTAGAAAAAAACTAAATAAATAAAATAAAATAGAACCCCTCCCCTTCCGTTTCTACCGTTCAGATGTCAAGCCAGTTAATCCCGCCCCTTTCTTAACAAGCCAATAAGAGCCAAAATAGTTTCTGGTTTTGTGAATTTACCTCGATACACATATACGAGTCAAACGAACGCACACGACTGAAATCCTTAACAAAAAAACAAAAAGAAATCCAAACCTTACAAAAATCATTTTAAACTAGGTTTGGAAGATTTGATTCTTCCCCATCTCATATTTCTTCGTGATGATGACAATGATCATTTTTAAGACCTCCCGAGGAGTTCCTACAGTGGTTAATGAACTGGATTTGGGAAAGTTGAGAAAAAATGCAGTGGTGAGAGGGTGGAGGGTATCGTTTTTCTTACAAAAGCATTGAAACCTTTTCCTTTTCAGCAATAATCTTTTCCTGGCCCCATAGTCCTTCTTCCAGTCCGACGACTTGTTCCATTTGGCTTCTAACGACAGAAAAGCCATCCTTAAAACGCCCCTGAAAAC
This sequence comes from Lepidurus arcticus, assembly GCA_003724045.1. Classification (NCBI taxonomy): domain Eukaryota; kingdom Metazoa; phylum Arthropoda; class Branchiopoda; order Notostraca; family Triopsidae; genus Lepidurus; species Lepidurus arcticus. The sequence goes on along the minus strand of RJJA01000224.1, from coordinate 52,362 downwards.
TCTCCACACGCACACACACATATTTACATGCACACACGAGTAATTCTCAAAAGTCTCACGTGAAGTTGAAGGAAATGAAGGAAGGGAAAACAAATTTTCATTCTTTTGCATGCACCTCCCGTGCCAAAGCAGAGAACCGTGCCAAAGATTGGAGGCGCTATGCACCTTCAGCTAGACTTTCTCTAAGATAATCCTCCTCCAAAAGTAGAAAGAGACGCTTTTGTCTTGGAAATCTTTCCCCACCTCAGCTGCACAAAGTTTTTACCCTCCATTTTTTCCGCTCAGCCCACCCTTCACCCCTCCGCCAAACCGCACTTTTTTCGTCTATTTTGTCGCTCTTTAGCTCGCGCTGCTTGGTCGTCTTTTAACCGTACTTAAAGGAGAGGCAAAAGAGGTGAAGACAGAGAGGCTGTGTGGGAGAGGCAGGGAAACTGGCTTTATGCAAACTAGGGTTATCTCTTCCACCAAATCAATAGCAGGATTTAGTCAGGCTTGGAATTGGATGACGGCCAGCCCATTGCGTGCTGTGCAACTCACGATAAACTCATCTCACCGTCTCCCCCCACTCTGCAACCCTCTAAAAACACACCCTTCCTGTACCCTGGCCCCCGGCGGCAAACAGAAAACCGGCCCCTTTCTCCAGACCCCGTAAAACCCTTGAAAACCGGGGACTCGAGTGGTATGAAGGACACCTTTAACTCTTTCATGCCAAAGCCATATGGATCAGTGGTGTAGGAAAGGGATTTTTATTCTGGGGGCAGGGGGGTCAGAAAAGCTTCAAAAATCCGCTTGACAGTATTAGAAAAGGGACAGAAAAACATGGTACAACAATTTTGATAGGTTACCACAATTGCTCGATAAAAGTCTATGTGAGGGGCAAGCCCACAGTCGGGATTATGTTCGGCTTCCCTTCTGCCAGAATGAACAAGTCCTTTCTATTCACCCACCGAACCCAGTCAACCCTTGCCCCTCCACCCACTTTCTTTGCGCAACCTTCTCAACCCCATCGAGTTGCTTCGTGGCTCGCAGATTTGGGGGTTACGGCGAATAATCAACTAGCTTTACCCTTGTGTCAGTCACTATGGGTTTTAAGTTCGTCTTGCGAAGCCAAACTAGTCGACCTTCCTAGCAAGCCTCCAAAGCGCCCCCAAATTACGAGCCTCAACGTCAAGTAACCCTAGCCGAGCGACTGCCTCAAGGAAATGGGCTAGCCTGCGGTCATTCTCGTTAGGTTGTCCCCAAGCCACCACTAAAAAACCCTCCCGATGCTGGACTCTGATCTCCATTATTTCCTTTTTATTTTTTTTCCAAGGCCTTTCTGGTTTCTTTAGTTCCCTTGTCCCCCATTTTGTTCGATTTTATTCTGCTTACTTTTATTTTTCCATTCCGTTTTCACCACGTTATTGGCAGACCAGTAGCTCCCCTTTACCTTTTTAGCAGCACAAAGTAGATATGCTGAGTAGTATTATGGCGAGGGGAACTACTATGGGTAACGGTTGGTCATGCAAGAAGGTTGAAAGATACAACGAAGTTCTGTACCATCTGTAAAAACCCTTCCCCTTTTACCTTTAGCCGCTGAAAAAAAATAAGAATAAAAAAAAGATGGCTCTCCCTCTCTCTCTGCTCCCCTTCAAAAAGAAAAACGGTTGTGCGTCTCTCTGTCCCAGTTGTTAAGAAAAAATCCCAAAACAAAATCCCGCCAAGTTTGAAAATTGTCCGTTTTTACTGCCCCAAGTTTACCACCCTCTAGCGCCCAAGACTGTCATTACAATGTATACCTTAGGCGTTTAGGGTCCGTGGTGGGTTCTAGGGTTTCCGTCAAGGGACAAAAAGGGGACTTGGGCGAATTAACTATATAACAATAAAGACTGAAGCCTTCGTTTAAGAAACAAATACTGTTCAGATCTCTTTCTTTTATTCGTTTTCTTGAGTTTGGTTTACACGTTGATTCAGTTGATTTTTTTGCCCCCGACTTTCATGGAATCACCCACGTTTGAGAATTGAAGAGCCACTTGCGTTGGTATTTAGCTCTCGCAGTTATGAGTTCTGATGGGGCTTATTGTTTTGACTGTTGCAGATTATTTGCCTCCATTTTTGGGGGTTTGCACCAATAATCCCCTTTTTGTAATATTGACCCCACTCTCCCAGCCCCTTTCCTTTTTTTGCGATCGTCCCGCCCTCTTTCTAATTTGCCCTATATGATTCTGACGGTTGTAAATAATATAGGGTTATTTACACAACTGATTATACGAAAGTGCGCAAGAAATTTGAATTTTCCATAAACAAAAGAGCAAGCAGAAAAGGGGGCACATCCCAATGATAGAGCCATGAATGTTGTTGACAGTGCAGTGTACAATAAAAAAACATTTCAAGGTACTCCACGCCGTATTCTGTGACGTCAGCGTAGCCAGGATTTTTTTTTTCTTTTATTAACTGATCGTTTTGATGTGCAGAAGGCACAGCGATGCATGTTAAGATATCACCGTAACGGAAATCTTTATAACTAGTAGCGAAAAGGGCTTCGCCCTTAAGGTACTTAACCCTCCATTTGCCCTCGAGTCAGCTCCTTTTTGCCTAGGCAAACATGGCAAACAAGATCAATAGGGGGCGAGGGGGCGGAGAGGGTATAGTGGGCCACTGGAAACTAGTTTCGATCTAAACCTGACACTACTTTTTCTTTTTCTTATGCAAGGAACGTCTGGACGCAATAAAATGAGCTGATGTATCCGTTCTAGGGTACACACGACTGTAAGAGTATCACGTAATCGATTTTAAGGTCCCATAAAAAGGTAACGCGGGCAACCAACCTGTATTAGGCAGGACTCGTAGCGTTACCCGGCTTGATTGAACTTGCTCAACAATTAAATGTAAAGGACGGAGTGAAGCGAGTTACAGTTAGGCACAAGCATCTCGATTGCTTGATGTCTGTTATTCATTCTTGAGTCACTGCTCATTGCTAATACATGCCGGACTTTAACGTAACGGGTCCGGCGTAACCTTAGGTGGCGGTAGCGTCGGTAGCTTTTATATGGGGTGGCATCGTACGAGCCCTGCCATGAGGAGCAACAAAGGGTGTTTAATAACAATAACGACCAAGAATAAAGCTATTGTAACAGTCTGTAGATACAACTCGGCGAGAGGTAAAAATAAGTATATTTTTCTTTCTTCATTATGTACAGTACTACATTAATTACTCCTCATTTGAAATAAACTTCTCAACTACCAAATATGCTAAGAACGTACATTTTTCATTTGCGGAATCTTTCGATGGAGTTTTAAACCCCCCGCCCCCCCCCCCCCCCCCCCTGGGTACGGGCCTGGAAACTTGGCAACCGCAAGCAGGGGAAAAGCTAAACAGGAAAAATGAAAGTCATACTCTTGAACTGAGAGTTATAATTGCCTATAAATTTAGCCTGAGGCGGGTTCTACTTTCCAGACGTTTAGCGTTTTGGACTCCATCGCCTCGTAACTTTGGGCAATTAAGATCTACTACGGCTTGGTTCCGCGTTTCTTGGATTTAGATTGGAAGAAAACAAAATGGCGGCTAGTAACAGGAGAAAAAAAGAAGAAACGAGAAAAAAGAAATGAACGCAATTACGAATGTGTGGAGTCATCAAGTTGTAAAGAAAACAGCCTTGTGTGATTTCGTCCCCGATCATGATCCCAACTCCGGCGTCAGGGAGTTTTGGCTTTGTAGTGGTCGTCAGTCGTACCTTCGCCGGGCCACTGGGTTCAATTCGGAAAAGCGGAAGCCGCTGGTAGAGCCAAAGGGTGCGCAGCATTATTGTTATCCTTTGCCAGTCTTCCAAATCTCAACTCTGAACCTCATCCTTTTTCTACCTCTCCTATTCGAAGCTTTTTCCATAAGACAACTCCTTTTAAGTTCTCTATACGGTTTTCTTGCTAAGTATTCTTTACAAAGATTTTTTTATTTTCCGTCCAGTTTCCTTATGCGGTATAGAGCCAACAGTTTACCGCTTAAAGTCGACTCTAGCTTGGAATATATTGTCCATTTTTGTTCTTATTCCCTGTTTTGCTTGTTTTGGGGGAGCTTTATTTGCCTTAAGTTCCGGCAGCGCTTCTCCAGCGAAAAGCCAGTTAGTCGTAAATCAATTGCAAGGCTTTATCTTTTAGGAAAACTTGTTCCTAAGATAAAAGCTTCTGTTTTCCGCTTGGATTTTTGTTTCCATGGCTTTTTATTTTCTCAGAACACTCAAACTTTCCTTTTTGTGGAACTGAACTATGCGGCTCGCCTATACCCATCACAGTCCAGTCCAGTCAAGTGCATGCACAAGCACAAGAACCATATCATGCTTCCTTTCCTTGCAGGGCAAGCCGCGGAAAGCCGGTTATGTTTTTCGCGGAAAGCCGCGAAAAACATAAGTATATTGCTTCATTTCCTCCTCAAATTGGCCTTTGATGAAGCATAAAACAGCATCAAGCTGCTATGGGTTTCCTACAAGTTTTTAGCAACAAGTTTGGAACCAATATGAGGGTTTGCGACATTGCCCAAAAGTAATACGAACCCCTCCCCCCAAGAAAATAATAGCAATAACGGAATAAAATAAAAGCAAAAGAAGTAAAAGACGGTTTGCGAAACGACTGTACGAAGAACCCAAATGATCTAACAAGGCGATACGTCTGCATGCGACTTTTTCGACTTGTGTTTGAGCTTGTGCTTCTTTTTGCTTGACTTCTTTTTGGATTTTGGGGAATGACGACGGTGACGGTGCTTATCTTGAGCTTCTTTTCTGGCGTCTGTAGATGGGGTGTGATGAGAATGACAAATGGCTTCTTTTGGCGTGGCATTTTCTTCGCCCGGGAGCCGAGACAAGGATGACGAGGCTGCAGAATCGGCAAAGAGGGGCGGAACTGGTTCCGGTGATTCCGACCAGCGCCATTCTCGAGTTGTTGTCTCCTTCGACCTGGATTTGGACCTAGACCGTTTCTTCCTGTTGGCTTCACGGTTTGGCGTTGGCGTCCCCGTCGTCGTCTTCGTCTCACTCGATCGATTCCTCGACTGGTCCTCTGCTCTTTCTCGGTTCCGTGAGCACGACGGTGAACGCGAACAGGAACGGGACGATCGAGCGTGATGGCTGCGGTGGCGTTGCTGTTGTCTTGGCACCCCGTCTCCCGTCGTTGCTGTTGTCGTCGTCCTCGAAAGGGGCCAATCCCGGTCCGCCTGCCCGAATGCGTTGCCCGGATGACGAAACACGTGCAAAAAATTGCAGCTCTGGCCTTTGGGACACCGGCCTCGACTAAAAAGACCTAAGAAGCAACCATAAGTTAGCGTTAAGGTTTACGACCGCCGATTTTCCAGGCACAAAAATGTGACTATAAATCCCAAGAAATATATACGTATCCCAAATTGGATAAGCCAGGGAAGACTAAAAGGCCAACAAATCCAAAACTTCCGCCCCCCAAACAACTAAAACAACTTGACTTATGAATATCTGCCGAGTCGGCAATAAGATGCAAGCTTCATTTTTTATGCCCCTTGCCCGCCTTCCACATTACTCTTGCTTCCTGAATGAACTAGAAACACTCCTAGTCAACAGCTGTTGGAATATATTATTATTACTCTTAGGCGAGAATTACTGGCTTTTCAATGCGCCTTTACTGCGGTGAACTAGTGAGAAATACGACAAATTATTGGGCAACATTGATCGCACCAATACTACAAACTCTTAAAAATTCTTTAAATTATGTACATTTTGTAGTATAGATCTAAAACTATATAAGTAATGTTTCTCTTATAAGAAAACATAAATGTTGAAACTGAGTCTCAACGGAGAGCGAAGCACAGAAAGTGCAAAAGTAGCGACATTTAACGGCTAAGAAGTGAAGTAAAAGTACTGCGCTCAGGGAGCCCAATTTTACCACAAATTGCAGACTTCCAGGATGATACTGTAACAAATTCAATGGTTAATTGCCTCCCACTGTACCAACGTCCATTGAAGACTGTAAATGCATGAACTGCTTGCCGTAACGTGGCAAATTGCACATAAACATTGCCTCTTAGATGCGATTCCATGTTACAGCAAACTTTAAACTGTACAACTTGTCCGTATTTCTGAAACTCGGGCAGTACATCTCCGCTGAACTCCCTAGAATATCAAAAAATGTTTAGTTCCCCTATTTGAAGCAATTAAACTTCTAAATGTAATACAAGTAGCGTAGATAAACTTCCGATTCTTCGAATTCTAGATTCATGTCAGTATCGTGTTCATCTCGCATGGAACGGAGGCTCAAATAGTGGAAAAAACCTTTGATCAGTAGCGTTGTACTGGCACTGGGTTTATTATGAATCCTAAGAACATGAATTTTTATAATCTGACTAAAACGCGCTGTTTTTAAAACGAATATTGAATGCTATACCGGGAACAGAAATCTCCAAATCGACAAACGCCAATTTTAGCAAAAAATCCACAAACTTCTCCATTTGCCGGTACTCCAACAGTAGTTAACCGACGTTCCATTTGGTCGTCCGCCTGTACAATGATCAGATGAACGTTAGGCTATTCATGTCAATTTAGGTGCATCTGGTTTGAAATGACGTAAAGCTTACATTATTGACAAAGTCTTGCAACTGCTGGAGCCAATTTTCCTAAAATGCGGTAAAGGTTAACGCTAAAAAAGATGTTAAGGAAATAATTCAATTTGGAAGTTTTTAAGTAATTCAAAAATCCTAAGGAATGTAATGCAGAGGATACGAATTGAGATCTTCAGCCAGCCAACCTGCTCTTGTTTCTTGTCAGCAGTCAATTTCTCTTTAGCTTCTCGTTCTTCGCGTTCCTTTCGCTCTCGTGCTTCCCATTCCTCGCGAATTAATTGCTAAAAAATGACACAAGCGCATTAATAACAGAATTCTAATGAGTTTTGCTTTTGCTTAAGGTTACTTCTTGAGCTTCGCGGTCTTTCTTTGCCTTTTCCCGACGACTCTGACCTTGTTTCCATTTCTCTTGAGCTAAGGCTTCTCTTGCCAACCATAAAACATGTTGTCGTTCTGATTCTTTTTCAGCTTCTTCCATTGCTAGTTGCTCGAATCGCTCCTGTTCAGCTCGCCAAGTTTGGTAACTTGCTGATTTCTCTTGTTCTTCTTGTTCTAAAGAACACTAAGTGATTACTACAGCTCATTTTGCTGCATTTTGTTCGTTTTAGAACCTTTTTGAAGAGCTGCATCCCGTGTTTGGGCGCGTTTTTGGCGAATAACTTTCCGTCTTCCTCGTTTCTTAGCATCTTGCCATAGCCTATGCCTAACAATGAATCTTTTACCTTCGTAATTGAAAGCTAAGTGGCATTACTTTGTTTTCCTGCAGGTGAACATCGCGATTGAATTTGTAGATGAACACTCTGAAACCATTTTTTCCTTGTTGTTATTTATATGTACAAAGAAATTCTTAGACAAGGGGATGGGGACGAGAACCATTCAGGTTCAAGTATTTTCTTCAATCGAGGAGCAACATTTAGGGTTCTCCCTCAAAAGACCCCGCCTCCGGAAGCCACGCTTCCGTAGTTTGGGCGGGAAATACGCGGGAAGCTATGAAAGCATGTTTTCAATTGTTGGGACGCTCTGAAAGGTTATAATTTTGAGAAAAAACAAAAAAACAATGGAACATAGCGTCCAGCAGAAGCCTTTTTGTCGATTTGTTTGCAAGTCTGTCATACAATTATTATTTAACTTGTTAAGTTGTAAGTAATGACGGATATTATGTGTAATTAGGAGCCCCTTGGGACTGGTGGTGGACGTCCTGTGGTGTGGAATGCAACAGAACAAGTTTTATTTGGACATGGGAGTTTTAGTTTACCTGCCTCTATTTTTCTTCTCCTTCTAGACTAGAACCTGCAGCGCGGGATTGATCCTCGACTGTAGCATTTTGGGAACATGTCTCAACCTACCTGGGCCATACCAGACACATCACAGGTTGCACTGCCAGCAACATCCAAGTTTCCGGTGCGAAACTTTTATCTGTCGGCCTTTTCTCCCCTCATCTCTTCATAGCCCTAGCTCTTGGTGGGCCCTGAAAACGCTAGCCAAAAAGTTTCCTAAGCATCCTCAATTATGAAAGCTACAAGAAGCGGCAAGCACCAACACGCAGAGGCCCTCCGAAAAAGAGAAAAGATTCCTACATTCCAGCTGCTATGGTTTTGTCACACTCCCTGCTTAAAGGCTGCTGACCACTGACTATGACTCTTCCCCAAAGCCAGAACAAGGGGCATCACACGACAACTCACGAACATGAACTCTGGAATTCCTTTCGGTATTTAGTGACTTGCCCGCAGGCAATGCTGAGGTATATCCATATAAGCGGACCCGAAAAAACAATGCAAAAAAAGTCCTGAAAACGTTATGAAAACGTTATGAAAAAACGTTATGAAAAATAAAAGAACAAAATAAAAGTACGCACTGTTGTCTCTCTTTGCAACCGACTAAAATGCATCCCGGATTTTCACATCTCATGCTCAGTCCAGGCAAATTCCCGAATCCCCACTTGTCTAGCATATAAGCAGTATAAGCAAGTGGTTTAAGGTTTAGGAGTTCTCTCTCTCTCCAACCCCCTTTTTCCTCTCTCTCTCTCTCTGTTTCCCAGCCTCCCAAGCTCTGCTCGGCAAGCTTGCGCTATTGTCTCGGCGAGCTTTTTCTTTTTATTTGCTTTTTTTATTATTCCCCTTTGGTCGTTGGGGACTATCAAGCTAAGCCAAGTATGGCACACAGAATGACCTAACACTTACCAGTGTAAGACCCCGGATTGACAGTTTTCGAGCTCTGGGAGTTGTCGGAAGGACTCAAACCCCCAGAAACGACAAGACGAAACAAGTCAGGGAAGCAGATGAATTAGGATGCCTGCAACGTCACCACGAAGAAGAAAAAGAGTACATACATAGAGTAGGCTTTTGAGGCTTGTTATAGGTTACTTTTTGGGTGAAGAGGGTGGAAGGCTCAGCCTGCCCACGACAAGTGAAGTAAAGACAAGTCAGAAAGAGATTGCTTATTGCCCAGACAAGGACGTCAGTCACCTAGCGAGGAACACAAGCACATCGAGAAGCCTTTTTCTCACCGTATAGAGAACAAAAAGCTAGCCGAAAACTTTTCTCTCTTTTGTGGAGACCATACCGTGTATGGCATGATTGTCATCGTTGTCCCGTCTCTCCAAGGAGCATTTCAAGAAGCCACGTTCACGTGTTCACGTTCGGGATCCTTTAACCAAAAAATAACTTAAAAAATCAAAAAAATCCCTGTAGCCCCACCCTCCTCGCCTCACGCCGTCCCTCCGGAACCGCACAAGGCCCACGCGCCTGGCACCTCAGACTTTTGCTTGGGCTGGGGCTTGACTTGACGGACAGATACCCCGAATAGTCTCGTTCGGTCTCAGTCGTGCGCCGGATTCCGAAGAGTGATAGTGGCGGGGCTAAAAAAGGCGTTGAAATTGAAATCCTTTTTGCTTGTAAAAAAGGGGGTGATAAAAACAAGTTTCACAACTGTTCCCACAAAGCCTCCCAGCTGCGGGGAAAACATTCGAAAGGACCCCATAAAGTGGCGCCGCTAAAAAACCTTTTTCACATGGCTTCATTGAAAACGGAACTGTCCGTTTTAGGGTAAACTGTATCAGGCAAAACTACCAGCAGCAAAGTCAACCCCAACACAGTGCTTTCACTAAGACAACAACAACTCAGTTTCGCTGGGTTTTTGAACGTTTTTTTCGTTCGTGGTGCATGCCATCAACGTTCCTTCTATTCGTGATCCTGGATCCGGCCCCGGGAACCTTAAAACCGTCGCGAAATTGCCCTTGAAACGCGTTTTTCGCATTCCTTTTCTTTAACTTTGAGTAAAGAAGCAGAAGAGAGGAAGAAGGCCAGCAAAAAAGCTACCGTTTCTGTTGTTGGCATTGGGTGTAAAAGATTGACATCACAATAATGAATTCCCCGAACTGCGTTATGAGCAATTGCAAGTGTGTGGGCTGCGATTGGAGCAGAAACGGTGGGCAAAGACGCTACCATGGTGATTGTCATTGGAGCTGGGTCGCTTGCTGCCTATTATTGCTGTCGCTTTACTCCGTGCCGTGTTGCTCCTTGCCGACCACCTCTACCACTACCAACACAGACGGAAACAGTGATCCCAGCTTCGCTAGAGGCTCCCATCATGTACCACCTGTACCCGCAGATTCCTTACATAGTCGATCGTCGTCGTCGCTCCAGCCACAAACCAGGGTGTTAAGTGATCCTCCCAAGGATTGTTCACGCGTCAAGTCACTCCTCGAAACGAAAACTGGGCTCCGTGACGTGACGGATACTTTCCAAGCCGGTAAGGATCCATTCCTCCTACACATACTCTCCTAAGAAGGGGATTTTTTTTGCGTATTATACATCGGCTGGTTGTTTTTCTCTCTTGCGGTTCAGGATGACGTGAGCTATGAGTCGCCTCGACGCTTCGTTGAGCAGGCTTATTTCTTAATTATTTCATTCGTAGGCTAACTGCCAAGTTTCGAAGGAAAGGTCTGGAGGAGAACTTGAATTGAAATAAATAAGCGTTGCGTTTTTTTGTTTAGGGACTGTAGGGGTCAAGTTCTTTCCAAATAGTAGAACTGTTTTCTTGACAGTATTGATTTGCTCCAAATTGTAAGCTTTTTTCCGGAGCTTCAGAGTTCAGAGACGGTTTCGGTTGGTTTGTTTCCTTTAGTGGAGCAAGACAGTTGTCTTTGTTGCCAAGTAGAGAATAAATAAAGGGAAACGCTCAAATATGCTAAGAGGAAGAGGGTGAAAATTGTTTGAAAATGCTGATCGCTGTTTAGCTAATCCAGACAGCGTGAGGTTTCCCTTGTAACCCCTGAGCTTAATGCCCACACACAGCCATTTAGCATTTTGCCCAAACCCGGTGCATATTTTGAGAAACACTCCTTACCAGTAAAGTAGAGTAGGGCCATAGGTATTGCAGCAAAGTAGAATTTATCTTCTCTGTTTCATAACAAATTTGGAATGTACACGCCAAAACTTTAACCACTGGAAAACTCTGTCTTCCCTTCAACATGCGGATAAATCTTTCGCCTTTAACCACTGGAAATTCATTTGCAACCACACGAAATATGCTGGCTAAAATCGAGTTTCTTTGCTAGTGCACTTCGCGATCAAAAACGAATTTATGACACTCATTGCAAGTAAATTGTTCCATCGGTTATCGAGAAATCCTGTTCCGAAGTTTATGTTTTTGGGGTATATGTGAGACAAAAAGAAGCTTATTTTCGGGTTCTTTTTTTATCGTTGAGAAGCAAAGCTTATCGGACCATTAGAGGAGATGTCATTCGATATCATAACCGTCTCGGACGTGAACAAACTCCCGAGATTGCAACCCCGTGTTCAATTAAAGGGGGGGGGGAGCTTTCCGAAAGTCTGCAAATAACTGCTCAAATGAATTGCTGATGGATTGCGTTGTGACTCGTAATACGAACTTCAGGTCCACTCCAAGCTTCCATTTTTTTGTTTTATTATCATTTCCTGATATTTCCCGGATTAAGTTCCATTTCAGGGGTTAGATACGAAGTAAAAGTATTTGCTCCCCTGAGCAAGAGGGAAAAAGTAAGACTTATTTGTAATGCTGGGACGTAAGCAAAAAGGCTTTCCTGCCTTTGCACACATACACACATTATCTCGGGTCAATCCATTTATCGATTAGTCTGCTTCTCCCAAATCTTTTTCTCTTTATTTTATTATTTTTCTTGTGTAAGAAAACTAAACTGAAGATCTATTTACGCTGCTTTGAACCTTTCGTGAGTTACGTTTTTCACGTGAATTCAGAGCTTCCCAATCTTTTCTTTTCTCGCAAATTGTTTTCTTTTTGCCATAATGAAGACCTAATTGATGGCTGCATTTCGGTTCTTTTGATCCTGCTTCTTTCTTTCTGTTTTTGTACTGAAAATAGGCTTCAGATTGATCTGAATTAGTTATGATAAATTCAAAAGTTGGATTTTATTTCAAATACTTTTTTAAAGGGTCCTTTTGCTTTCTACACCTCCATTTTTTTTTTTTTTTACTTTGAGAGGTACATAATTTGGACCCGAAAATACTATGTCGCTTTTAGTTTTCATAAGGAAAGTTGAGAGTACTTTATCTGACAAGGGCATCTCGTCGAGTTCTGCATCTTATATACACTCTGCATGTGTGGCGCTTTTCGAAGCTTCTTTTTGCAACAAAACCCATGTGGTCCAAGCCAAATAGCTTTGTATTCCGTCCTTTCTCAAGTTTAAAAGATGAAAAAAAAATTAAGAATCTTAAGTAAGGGTTTCTTTTGTCTGATTCCAACCTTGGACGATATCAATCTGACGCAGAGAACGATTAAGCAAAAACCTTTAGCGCTGGCGCACTTAATTTCAGTTGAGCGAGAACTTTTTAACGTCTTTTAACGACGTAACGAAAAAATGACCACCCAAAAAAAATCGGGTGGAAGAAGAACTTTTAACATACTTGAGCGACGTAACGAAAGTGACGGAAGAAAAGAAAAGAACATTTGAGAAGAGGCAGAAATAGAGTTACGGAGGGATAAAAGGGGTTTGAAGTCTGGCTGAGCCCAGGTAACGAACTTAACAATACAACGTGACCACCCAACCTGGACTGCATTCCTCGACGAAAAATGTGGACCCCCTCAACCCCGGTTTTTCATGGGGGGACCGGTCTATGCAGTAGGACATTTTGGCACGCCGGGCTTGGGGGAGCGCAACCTGAACCACGTGGAACTTTTCATTAATCCTGTCGCGTTAATTGGAATTGAATGATGTTGCAATTGATACTCCTCATTAGGCCACAACGCAAATCGTCGATCGCGCGCGCTTAGATCCCAGTTAATTGGATTTATTATCACTTAAAGAATGCCGATCCGAAAATCCGAACGGATACAGGATGCTTGAAGGACGTTTAGATTTTAAAAATATAGAAATCCCGTATAATATAATTATATTCATATAGACGTATGGGAATCTTAAACATAAAGATTGAAAGGAATTTGGGGGGTTACATAATTACATTGTGAAAGGATTTCCGTGGGTAAATAGTCATGAATCAGATGGGCGCGATGCAAGAGAGAGAGAGAGAGAGAGAGGTTTTCGATAAATCATTCCAATCATGTCGAAAGGTGTGGAATGAACATGCCAGACTCTTACACATTGAAGGATTAGGTTTGGGGATTTTTTGTTTTTATTTTTCATTTTGGAGGGAGATATATAAGGTTGGGTTGCTTTAATAGTGTAGTGATAGTTTTGAGGCACACACGGAGCAGATGTAAAATGCAGTGTTCAAGTTGCCTGCTGCTGCTTCTTTTGTTGTCTCTCAAATTAAGGAAAGCAAGAAGGAAAATACAATAAAAAAGGAAAGAAGGAACAAAAAAAGGTTAAAGGGATGGCGTATGCGTATGGGTCTCTCTCTCTCTCGCACTCCAGCAGTGTGAGTGTGGACTTAACAGGAACACTGCGAAGAAGCAAGACAATAGAGAGGTTGCTAGCAATGAGCTCTCGCAGATGAAGGCCAAATAACTGGTCAACAAATTTACCTTGGGAATTCCTCTTCGCCTCTTGCATGTAGGTTTTTATGACATGCATTGTCGGGGAAGGTGGTGGTATAAGGCCGACATTCTTCTGTGTTCCGTGAGGGAAAAGAAGAAGAGACAGAAACAAGATGAGACAGCTTAGAATTAAAAACAAAAAGTATCTGCAAAAATACTTTCCACACATTCCAAGAAATAAACGTAAAAATTGTTTACAACACTTGTATGTTTATTATATGAAAAGGTACTATAATGTTTAATTTGTAAGACCAAGAATATGTATGGAATGTCTGTAGCTAAAGCGCCTCCAAATTCTACAATTGCATCATCGTGCATGACACTCTCATCGTGGGCTTTGCCAAAAACGAAAGGCTACAAAAATCGACCGGAAGTCATGCAAAATCGACAAAAATTGAACAGAATCAGTCAAAATCGATCAGTCAAGCAAAACTGTGCCGGAATCAACCAAAATGAAGAAAAATCGACCAAAATCAATCCAAATCGACCAAAGTAAAGCACGAATCCACCAAAACAATAAAAAACTACCGAAATACAATAACACCTACAAAAAGCGACCAAAAGTAATAAAAAATCAATCAAAATCAACCAAAGCCAAGCAAAAGTGGGCCGAAATTAAGCAAAGAATCGAACAAAATCGTCCTTGGGAAGCGTTAGCGCCCCTTCGCTCGCACTGGAAGGGGCGCCTTTAATTTTGAATCCATTTCTCATGGTTTGTGAAGGTTTTATGAAAGAAGGGGTTTATGTGTTTGTAGTCGGGTTTTATGTATTTGCAAATGAAGGTTATCAAGCAAGGCAATCTTGTCAAGTTCTTGGTGGGTATTTAGTTTAAAACTGAGGGACTTTGCTGGTGCTGGTATAAAAAGAAGAAATTGAGGGAAGAGAACGAAAAGGGGTCTGTTTAAGAACGTATATAAAAGTTTGACTACGAAAATGAAAAGGCTAATTGGTGTCATTTTTGGCTTTTTTCTACTTTTGGCAGGTGCCAGTCTGGCGGTCTGCGAGTCGCGCGACACTTGCTGCTCTGCGAATGCAGAAGCTGCGCTCCAACGGACGGCTACCGAGGATTTCCAGAAAGCTTTGCGGACCCAATCTCAACCTGTGGCCGATAATTTTATTCAAGCTGCCCATGACATCCAAAGTAAGTCCACGGATTTTTTTATGTTTTTATTTTTTAACAAAGTTGCGTACTTGTTTAAACAACTTTCGCAGCCCCATAAGAGGAAAAAGAGGCGTATAGGATACCTCAATCTGTATAAGAACTCTTTCCGATTCCCGTGAACTCTCGGATCAATTTTCAGTCAGCAATCAATTCTCATTTTGGTTACCAGCAGATAAAAAGTGTCTAAACAAAATGTTCTTGTCAAACCACATCAAATTTGGTCATGCAAGAAACATTTTGTTTCCCAATTGTACGAACAGCCGTTCTTGAGTTGTGAGCATTCAAACTTCTAAAAAGCATGCAAAAAGTGTCATGATCTCATGAAAGTGAAAAAAGCGTCTCATTAGCAGAAAGTGTGGAGTGTTTGACGGGTTAAAAGTTCAAGGTTTTTAAATCCCCGAGATTCTCCCAAGTTTTAAAACTTTGAAGGTTTCTAAGGCTTAAGGAATTAAAACGGGAGGATTTAAGCTTAGGGTCTGATACTATGCATGCAATGCTTGGAACGAAAGCTTATTTCTGATGAGGGTTTTCAAGACATTGACACTATCAAGGTTTTAGAGGTCACAGGGAATTACCAAGTTGACAGGGATTTAAAGGTCGCTTGCCCCGTAGCAAGTTTGTGGAATTAAAAGAAATTAGGGAGACCGTTAACTTGGTTTTTGTTTCAAGATAAGCCCTGGAAAAGCTTGTGGGGGGTTAAATTACCCTTCAGGTCGGTTTTTTGTTGAACATTGAGGACGTGTTTTCGCTAATGCGTCAATAGCTTTTGTCTTGACAGGCGAAGGACTACTTTTTTGTCCCTTGTGGGGGGTTTAAGACCGTTTATCTCTGTTAGACTCGGTTTGTTGAATACGTTTTAGTGAAAAAAGGGGGTGGGGTGCGAAAAGCGTGGCAAGCGATAGATTTGCACCAGCTGCAGTCGTTAAACATGCTCGAGAAACGCTAAATTAGCCCCCCCCACTTCCTTTTTGCGGGAAAAGGTGTTATGGAGGGGTTTACTTTGAAGCCATTTGCCTTTTGGTGTGTGTTATATAGCTGCCAAACTGGTGCTTGCTAGCCCTTTTCGCTTAATAACAGCAGAGCCACTCTAGGGTCATAAATTTTGCAAAAATAAGACCTCAGGATGTTTATAATGATGGGCTAAAATGGAACAAGTGTGTTCTTCTTAGCAACTTAGCAAGTAACACAGCCGCTTCGCCAAAAACCATTCCCCACTTGTCCCTTTAAGGCAAAACTTTTCGCTTTTTCTAATTTGCTAAAAAAAAAAATTTTCCCATTTAAAACTAGACTTCGAAGTCACGAAAGGACTTTAATGTTGCAGTTGCTGCGTTAAAGAAATTTAAGGAGAACCTTGTCTGGAAATTACCCGATTTTTTTTTTCACGTTTTTTAATGATTTTTTTTTTCAATCCAGCCTTAACCAGTCTTAACATGGTAATATTGTAAACGATGCTGATAGACCACATTATCCCAAAACTATTAGCTTTGTTTCATATTTGTACGAGCAGCCATTCACGAGTTATTAGCAGTCGTGGGCGTGTCGTATCGCGGCGCGGTGCATTTATTGAAGTTTCTTCGGTTAAGAGCTTGATTATTACTTGGCGCATCATGAAAAGTGACACAACTAGAAACTAGATTTGTTGCGCTATTTATTTATCACTGTTGTTTACCGTGGCCATTACCCTTGAAGACTTTGCTCTTAGTAAGGCTAAAAAACATTGAACAAATTCAAAAAATCCTAAAGAAGAAAAAGAAAATCTCCCCTTTTTGGCTTCGTGTTGGAACTCTTCCAGCTTATCATTTAAGCGAGTTTGTATAAATCCGAAGGCGGCGCAACTTGTTGTGTCCATTTCGGGCCCATCGGAATGCCTTCTCGTCATCCCAGAAAGCGAAATTGATTACCTCGCATATATATATATACCCAAAGATCCATTAAGGATTTATAATGCAGGACGGTTGCGTGGATGAGGATTGAGGATTCCAGGATGAGGATGGGAAAGCCCCCTTTTTCACGTGGCTTGTATGGAAGCTTTTTTCCTCGGTGCAAGTCTGTAGCTGGAAACGCACCTTATTATGGCCCTCTACGGGATATGGAGAGTGGGAAAATAAGAAATTAAGAAGGGAAAAGGAGAGAGAGGAATGAAGATGCTGCTTAGGGCGTCTTAACGCTTATATCATCGCATTTCCGACCCATATCACGTCATTTTTAGCAGAACTCGTGGGTGTTGAATGCTTCATGCTCATCAAGTCACGCCAAAGACCTCCAACACCTAATAGGAAAACCTTCACCATCCCTTCGGACAGATTTGGGTATATATGAAAAGGTGGGTAGCTTTCGATTAGGAGAGACTTTGGGTCTCCACGTGAAAACATAATTGGCTTTCACAGCCATCATATTAAAAGGAAGCAAAGGAACGCGGAGCTTGTCATACCAGTGAAAGATTGTTGCCTTTCTTCGTTTTTCCTCATCTCTTCTCCCACTTGATAAAAACCTTGTCCAATTTTTTTTTTATTATTATCATCATTGTTATTATAGTTGACGTTATGGTTAGGGGAAGCGAAGGGCAAATTGTTCTCCAAAAAGATTTTTTGGGGAGTTTTAGAGTTAAGTTAAAAACAAAAGGCAGCCAACGCGGGGCATGCTGGACTTGTAGCGTTACTCCGGCCTGACTCGCCGTTACTCAAGAAAGCAAAATAAAACAGCATTAGAGTGGCTGGGCTGCGTCTGGCAGGAGTGCCGGAGCAGAGCTAAGAAACCCGGCCGGTCCAACTAGCTTGGCTCGGTTAATAATTTTTCATTGTCGAGCCACTGCGAGGCAGGTCGGAGGAACTTTGCAAGTACGGCATGTCCCAGTTGGTTTCCCGCCTTAACTTTTTTTTAGACCTTGTAGTAAAATTTCCAAAGGGCAAGCTTTTATTGGGTTGCCAAGCATGCGTTTTAGGGACGTATGGGGTCCATGTTGCGATAAACTTTGAATTAGGGCGAGGAATTTGAGTTTATTTTTCGGGAATTGCGTATGAAACCAAAAGTCGAAATAATGATCAAACCCGTGTAAATAAAATCAATGATCTTGAGTGCGGATTGCCTTTGGAGCCTTGGCCAGATTCCAAGGTTGAGATAATTCCAAAGTTTCAATAGGTAGAGAAGTCAAGATTCAAAGTTTAAAGCGAAGAATAAGGAAAAGATTTCGGTTTGACAGGACATTCAACATTCCTGAATGGTAAAGTATTTACTATTGAAAATCAAATCCTTTTTGTTTTGAGAGGACTCGGAAGCAGACGACTCGGACTCGGAAAGCCGAGATAGGCATCAATTTTCCTAAGTTGAAGCTCCTCTTCTTCACCTTCATCCTTCATACTTCTTGTTCCTCTCTTCTTGGGAAACAATCTTAAAAGAGTTGTAAGTTGAAGCTTAAGGAGCGCCCCCCTAAGTTTCCAAAGGTTACTTCTCCGCAGAAGGGTTGTTGAGATTGAGCTGTTTAAGCCCATACAAGTGAAAAATCCCGACAAAAACAATCGTTTTATGGTTACTTTTAACATGGGTAACCTGTTGAAAGAAGAGGCGGGGGGTTAAGGGCGATGGGATGGGTATGTGAGTGTGGGACGTTCTGGGTGGGCATTATAGCAAAAGGTTATAGAGCTGTTGCTTGTTGGGGGACTCTTCTTTTCATGTTCGAGGGGTAAAGGGTAGTTTGGTTTGTAGTTTGCATCTATACAGGCGCGAAGAAGAGGCATTGTTGGTGGATTTGCTGCGTACATTTGAGCCCAGAGAGGCTCTTGTTGTTGCAACAGTAGTCGTAGTTAAGTGGTTGTATAGTACTAGCAACAGTAGTCAGTAATCTCGGCTGTAGGTGCGACCGAATCAAAACAGAATGGGAGGCGGGGAGGTACAAAAAAAGGGACTTTGGTGAAAGGGGAGGCAGGGCAAATGGCTCAATTGACTCAATTGACCTGGACAACGAAACGACAAGGCAGGGGGAACGGATCCCAAAAGCTTTAAGCCTGATATATACAAGCCTTGATCCTCTCCTACCTCTCCTGTCTCACTCTCTCTCACTCGCTCATATCCTGGACCAGTCATGGGACTGGGCCCGGACCAAGGGGCGCCCCACATGCATGCTCCAAGAGGCCAGAACGAGCCCAGGAATGCAGCCTTTTTGCGGACCTTATACAGTTTTTACAGGTATCTGACCATCATTTTCTGAGACTAAATACCCCAGGAAGCAATAGAACGTATATAGAGAGACAAGAGCGAAAGAGATGAAGAAGAGGGGGATAAGAATATAAGAACAATAGCCTGGAGCGAGTCATAAAACCATATTGGGGAAGGACTTTTTGGCCTCACGAAATTGAGTTAAGCTTTGAAAGGTATGGGCCAAGCACCCGGTGTATTAGAGTTCCCATATCCAGAAAGTTTGGCATATTATAAAGCATTTCTCTCTCTCTCTCCCGTCCGCCCGACGAAAAGGGGCCCCCACACAAAAGCATGCAGTGGGGGTCATACTCTTTGGGCTCGGATTTTTCCAAGAGAGAGATTTAGGGTTGTGATATGGATATACGGATATGAGCCTTGTGCCTTCTTTTATGATACCTTTTACAAGTGGAAAAATTGTCCCGAATGGATATTAATGACAGCTTTTGCCTAATTTCCCCTTTTATTTTATGTATGTCTTTTCCTTTTGGTTTCTTTTCGAAATCTTATCAATTTGGCTCATTTTCCTAATGCGTTTATTCTTTTTCTTTCGTTCTTTTTGTTGCCTTTTCTTGGGGGAAAAAGGTCATCTGGTTCGACACATCCAAGCCTCCATGACGAAAACGCAGACCATGTTTGGGCAATTGTACAAGCGAGTGGCGGTCTTGGCCCGGGAACCCATTCTCAATTTGTTCGCCGATTTGGAAAAGTTTATTGGGGGATTGGAGCAGCCGACGACGACGATTGCCGCGAGCTTAGCGATAGCGACGATACCCATTCACCCGACGACGCCGACTTCATCGTCTTCGTCTTCTTCGGGTGAATTGGATGTGGCTGCAGCAGTGAGTCGTTTCTTTGACGACCTCTTTCCGCGACTCTACGGCCAGGGTCCGACGAATCTGGCGAGCGTGTTGCAGTCCCAGGCCACGACGTGGCGCGCGCTCAGTTCAGACGATATGGAATGCCTGCGGAATTCTCAAGCCGATATCAAGCCGTTTGGCGAAATCCCGCGTCGCTTAGCGCAGAGTTTGGCACGGAGCCTGGACGCGGCCAAGGCTTTAATGGCCGCCTTGCACGTGGGCGTCCAGGTGCTCAACGCCACCCAAACGGGCGACCTCAGTGCCGACTGCCGACCCGCCCTCTTACGGACCACCTATTGTGCACAGTGTCAAGGCCACGCCCACACCACCATCCGGCCCTGTCGCGGATTATGCATGAACGTGGCCCGAGGCTGCTTGGCCGCCGTTTCCGACGTAGATCAACCCTGGAATGACTGGATTGACTCCATGGAACGACTCACCCAAGCCGTCCTCGGATCGCCCCAACTCGGCGCTCATGATATTCTCGCCTCCATTGATTCCAGACTCTCGGAAGCTGTCATCTACGCCCTAGAAAATGGACCCAACTTGGAGAAAAAGGTAAGGGAGTAGAGTAAAACTCGTAATAAAGTAAAGCTAGTACGCCTTTTACGATACGGCGCAAAAGAAAAAGCAACGCAGTTAATTCACTTCTGCAAGGCCGGACTTGATGTAGCAAGTGCGGCGGCTGCCTCGCAATTGTTTTTCAACACTGAAGTTGTTCAACACTGAAAACTAGAGAATTATTATTGAAACGTATACACGAAATTCATAAACAGAAAAGCTTACAACCCAAAAAGATATGGTATGTGAGAGACAGTAATTATATTCACTTATTGGTTATTGCTCAAAACATATAACGGGTTTTACCTGAATAAAAAACCAGCCATTCCTCTCCGGATGACATGCGGGAGCAACTCCAGGAGACTCGGGGAAGCGGCCACTTGTTTTCACCTTGGCCCCTTTTATGTTTCATTGTCGAGCAAACTGTCGAGGCAGGCCGGAGTACTGCCACAAGTCCGGCTTGACCCAGGTCGAATTCCTAAAACTGATATCTTTTGTGTGCCTGATTTATAGTCTGCTGTCTAAAAAATGCTAGAATAAACTAAAGATACAGTTAAAAAAACAGGAGCAAGGTACAACACATAAAGTAGAGCTCCAAAATCAAAAACAGTCAAATATAAATTCAATTACTCAAAAAATAGAAAAAGGAACTCTGACCATAAAATCTCCTCTTCCGACTCCAAAAAGGAGGTGGGTGCAAAAGGAAACGGTGGATTGTCACTTCGGCAGCAAGCATTTTCTGTGATTTCGCAGCCGATTTTTTAGATCGTGACAGAATTTGGGGCTTTGTAGAACCAATTTGAGGCTCGATAGCTTTTCGGAAAACCCCGAAAGCTTTGCCCCAGCAGTTATGGCTTAGAAGCCCAAGGTAGTAGTAGTAGTAGTACTTGGGGTATGGTATATTACCTTTAAAGCGAGCTTGGGGCCCATCAGGTCAAATTGAAAAATGAGGAGGCGTGGGGCGTAAAACAAATTGGTGTTGACGGAGAAAAGAATTTCGATGGCCCTTTTTCTTCTTTTACCGATTCTTACCTTAGCGCGGCACCGATTGCGGGCCTTTTGGGATGATGTCTGTTTTATTATTATGATTTCTCTTTTTTTCAGTAAGAGAGAGAGGGAGGGGGGTGGACTTGGTCCTTTCTTGAGGGGGAAAGGGGAAAATATTTTCGAGGAGGCTGTCTTAAGATCTTCGCATAGGATCAGGACTTAGTGGCGCCAGCCAATCTCTTGGTACCTAAGGGATTTGCCAATTTGGGGGGGGGGGGGGAAATCGAGGAAAAACGCTAAAAACATACGTATACATCCACAGAAAGTTGTGGGAGTTTTGGTAGGAAGGGAGACTTTTTGGTGCTGTTTTTGTGGGCCATTCCGACAATGGCGAAATGAGCTTCCGGAGCGCCGCCCCTTTTTAGCTTCTTCGGCATTTGGTGGGGTGCCTTCCTGAACGGGTGCGTCTCCTTTAATTCCTTAAACCCACAAGATGACAATCCTGTATAGGAGGACCCCGGAATGTGTCTTTAATTGGCCCCCAGAAAAAAAATCGCATCCTTTTGGTAGGGAGATTTGTCAAGTGTTTCCCAAAACTCGCGGTATTCCTTGTAAACCAAACGGAACGATTAGATCAGGCTGCCCCCCCCCCCCTAACATGTGATAAACTATGCAAAGTTATACCGTTTTGTGAACCTGTTCGAAGTGGGCTAAGAGTGGAATTTTCGTTTAAGAGTAGTTGGAGCGGAAAAAACGACAAAAGAAAAGAAAATCCAAACCAAAAAAAAAATCGGAAGGGAACCGAAAAATGATCCCAAAAAAGGGGTATAAGGACGGGGGGAATGATTGGAATGTGCGCGCAGGTAGTGTAAGGAACCCGATTTTTTTTTTTCAAAGGGACCTTGTATGTTATGCTAGGTTTGGGAAGGTAGAGAGAGAGAGAGAAGTTTGGGTTGTGTTGGCCTTATAAGGCACGCCAAGGCAAGAAAGGGATCGGTTTACAGCTGTTGAAGGACCTCCAGACACATTCATCAACGCCTTGGCCTGGATTATTTCAGAGAGAAACCCAGATTGTGAGAATAATCGAGGATTCCAAATGATTTCGGACCGCTAAGACTCGATACTCTTTCCCTTGTCTGCCTAACATTCCTGTTGGGCCTACATCCTTCCACTTGTTTTGCTAATCAGAAGGATCGTTGGGAAGGAATGCGGATCATTCCCGCCAATTCATCTTCCCGAAGCCGTTAATTCGATCTTAGTCTTAATTCTTGCAGTAAGTTAGGAATAGCACTTTATACAAAAATGAAATAAAATTCATTCGACTTTAGAATGTGAATTCTTGCATACATAATTCTTGCGGACGTTTAGGGAATTGTCAAGGAAGGAAGAGCAAGAATGGAGATAAAGCAGACACACGAGGGGATTTTTGTGTGTGAAGGGGATAATGGGAATGTTTTTAGGTCTTTGAGTTGTCCTTTGAACTCCCACAAAGGGGGTCGGTCGGTGGCAGAACCCCAGTGAAGGATGTCAGGTCCCTGGAGTACTTCTCCGGAAATACTTGGGAGGCCTAATTAAAGGGGACGGCGAGCTAAAAGTTGTGGTCAAGGAAACCTTGTGCCAAACTCTTTTTGTGAAAGTTGGCAGCTTCCGGCACCTTAAGGACAAATCCTTTCGTCATGTTATGACTGGAGCATCATTTTCGTTTTTTCTTTGTCTTCTCGCATTCCTTAATGGCGAAATCTTAACCTTTCGTAGAAAGAGTTACAGGATTTGGTTGGGATTGACACACTACAAGGGCATTCAAGGACAGTAACCAACCAAAGTCACCTCCGATTTGACGGATTCGTGTCGTTTACATTTCTCTAAGGATTCTGAAGTTGGTTTCAAACTTTTGGGAATAGCCGTTCAGAAGTTATGGGCAGTCAAAATTCGGGGGGTTTGGATTGTGACGTCACGCGCGTGCCGCGGCGTGGCTTGCGGAACGCTAGTTACCATGGCAAGTCGGTTACTGTTGACTCCCATGTGTGTAAAACAGTAAACAGTGATCTCGGGGGATACCTTGGTGACCCGTTTGTGACGTCAGAAAGAGAGGGGGTAGATATTTATTTCGTAATTTCCTGTATTTCGTAGCTGAATTACTAGTTCGCATATGATGGAATTATATAACTAGAAGCAATTTTTAAGACAAGGTTGATTTTTTCTTTCTTTTTTTTTTTTGTTGGTGGAAATATTATTTTATATTTTTGGTGAAAAGGGGGGGGGGCAGGGGAAAGGAAAGTTTTACGGGAAAGTTCGTCAGCTAAAGTGGTGATGGATGAGGAATTTCCGTCTGAAAATGTTCAGAAAGGAAATGGCGACAGATTCTTGACCTTAGCTCGTCTTTCGCCGGAATGAGAATGTCTGCTGACGTTGAAAGGACGAAAAAGAGGAGGATTTTGTATCTTAGGGATAGCATTTGGCTGTTGGGAAGAAGAAGAAATCTTTATTTGTAACTGCACTAGCTGGGGTGCTATCAAGAGCACCCATGACGCAAAATAAAGAAAAATAAAAGAAATAAAAAGAAACTTGGCTTCCCGGAAGGAAGATCCCGGAAGTATAGTACTCTGAGTGGCTTGGCATCGTGTATCTTTTCGTTTAAGCACTGAGAAGCATGTGTGGAAGTCGTCCGCGAGAAGCTAAGGGGAAGAGTGTCTAGTAAACTCTCCGGTTCTTATGGCTCTACCCTTTCTTTTTTTCTTTAATAAAACTTTCTGTCCGTATGGTGCATTCGGAACTTGATTTTTCCATGTGGTTCCCTTTTTGTCTTTTTTATTTTGGCTTGGTTGTCGCTCGTGTAATAGCCAACATATTGATCCCGAGGGCCACGTGTAGAGGGGGTTGAATCGCGGAATTGGAGCTTGGGGATCCGCGGATGAGCCTCATTGCTTGTACGCGAGAAGAACGCAAAGTTGTGTACCCTGCAAGGGGGGAGGGGGGTTGGGTGATAACAAAGCGGGCAAGTTTCAGTTCTAAACCTGTTGGAGTCTGGAGTTCATCTTCCCCGTCTTGTGCTCTTTGCTTTCCAAGTATTCCGAGGTCTTAGTGCCGGGGATATTAAGTACGTACACGAATCCCCTTTTGCGTACTTAAACTCCGTAAAGGTACCGACTTCGCTTTCAATGGGACGAGAGAATAGAGATCACAGAATCACTGTTACATTCAAAAATGGAAGTATAGTAGGTACGCTTTACTCTCTGGAAAGTTCTTACGAACTATCTTGACAGTAATATAGGGGGATACCAGGAGGGAAGTCAATGACCATTTCCGTTTTCCTATTTCTGCCTTAGTTAATTTGTGAAATGCACATTCATTTCTCGCCTTGGTGAGAACGCGAAAATCGCACGCTTGGAAACTGGAGCCCCTAGACATTGCATTAACGGAATTTCAAATAAAAAAGTTTCATACAAATGGGGTAAGTGGGTTTGAAGTTATCGTGTTCGCCGTTTGATGCACAGAGGCAATGCGCGTTCATATACACCATGTAAAACCCGCGGCGCCACCTTTTGGTAACTAGGGTGGAGCAAGCTTGGCTCTACGGGAGCCTTTAAATGTCTTTAAAATAAAAGTCTGGGATCTTTTTAACGCGATACACTTCATTTTCCCTGTTAGCACAAGGGTTTTCGGTTAGGGGGAACATGGCGAGTGTCGTTTTTAGGAGTTGCTTGCAAGTTTTCATCTCCGCATGACAAACTTTCAGACTTTATCTTGGAAAGTTTTGGGGTTTGGGAAGGATTATGCAAATATGCTTAATGCTAACAAGTTTCCGAGTCATACAGGCTCCAATTTTATTAAACCTTTCAATAATTCTAGTTAATGTGGGGATCACAAGGGTTTCAAATTATTAAAGATCAAACTTGGCGTTTCTAGCTGGACACAGGGCTGGTTTTTATAGATTGTTTTGAAGAGTGAAGGACTTCGTGAACTGTTTTCCAGAATTTATTGGAAAGCAAACACATTCGTTGTTGTGAACAGGAATTCCGAAAGGAGTTGTGCTCGAGACACGACGCTTGGAATAAGCGTTCTAGTTGGCAGATGTCCCTTCTTTTGTACTTTTGACGTCACGTCTACATTGTACAGCAGCCCCGAAAGTTCGTCAGGAGGGTCTTGAGTGAGACTGGAACGCGACAATAGATAGAAGTGGGCGATCTTTTCACCGCATTTCTCGATTACATGCTAACCGTCTCTTCTCCCCAAAGCCCGGACCTCAAGCCGGAGTAGGGCGACGAATCCCGGCCCGCAGGATCACCATTTCTTCGGCGACCTAAATTCCTCCTTTTCATCAGCAATACTCATTCTTGTGTGATTTTCTGTTTTATTTATTGTTTTTCAGTATTGCCCAAACAGACGGAAATCACGCAACGTTATGAGGCATACCGCGAAAAACCACCCATGTCGTGTTTCATTGTTGCGTCAGCCAAACTATATCCAAGTTTTATGAGTTATCCATTTTTCATTATCGCGAAGGCAGGCCGAAGTTAAGCTACAAGTCCCGTTTGGGGTACTGTACAAACCTCCCATTGCCTATTTTGGGGCTAGAAACAGGCCCCTCCTTCGTTTCCTTTTCCCGTCTCGCCGGGACTGTTACAGCTATTAGGAAGAAAACCCGTCGTCGGGATCCAAGAAAAGAGGTCAAAGGTCCTCTTACGCCAACTCAAGTTATGCGTCAGAGCACAAGTCCTTTTCCTTTCGCTCGTATATGTGTACTTGGGAGCCCATGAGTGGATCTCGGGGGGGGGGGGGGGATACATTTTATGCGGAAGCATAGTTGTGCTTGAGTAGAGCAGTAGTGACGAAGAAGGCGGAGCACGCGATCAATACTCCGTGGAGTATTAGACCCACCCAACTACGGCTCTATCTCTACACAGGCCAAAAGTTTTGAGTTTCGCTCGCCTCAACTTTTAGCTCGCTTTTTAGTCTATTAACGTTTCCCATTCTTGTCTGCCTCCACTTCTCTTCTCGCTCCTACTGTTTTATTTCGTCCCTTCATTTGCGCTTTGTCTTCAACTGCAAAAGGCGCAGACAAGCTTTAATCACACTAAATTGCTTCATGGCTCCACGCCTACTTTCGCGACGGGCAACTTTATAAATTCGTGCTCCATTCATAAAACGCGCCCACATGCCAGGCGTTGTATTTGTGTGCGTATGTAAATTAAGGATTCCTGCGAAAGACGAACGACGAGGGCCTTTTTTTATTTTTCATAATTTCTTATTTTCTTCAAAATGGATTTACATTTGAACTTTCGTTAAAAAAATACAAAAAAGACTCCTCCGCTCCCCCCGAGTTGGGAAAAGAGATAATTCCGACCAATTTTTTAATGACACTATGTGCTGATATTGTTCAGGATGAGGTGGATGAGGCCAACAAAAAAGGGAAGGGTTCCATGCCCGGATGTTACCTCATTTACATAGAGATGAATCCGAAAACCGAGATAGGGAACATTGAATGCCGCGTACAAAAGATTTTTTTTCTGAAAGTTTTGCAAGTGAAGGAGTGACAAGGCAAGATCGCAAGTAACGGAAACAACGTTGCAGGAGGGCATGCTAGGAATTGGGCGACAAAACAAAACCCAACTCCCCTTAGTGCCTAGAAAACCTGAAAAAGAAAAGCAAACTTAAAAAAGAAGTGGGAAATAAATAGAAAAGAGTTTGAAGCCAACATGCAAATGAAGGTGTTCTTATCATCATATAAGGTATTGCATAAGCGAGTCTAAGCCCAAGGAGAAAATAGAGGCTTGGCTGAGTGTAGTTTTGCACTGCGCTCATAATGTGTGCGAAAAAGCAAGAATGGGGAGCGGTATGTACACTTTGAGTACCCTGGCGCGAAGCAGAGAGGCGCCTTTGAAACGTTTGGGTTTCTTTTTTTCTTTTCTTGGAGCTTCTTTTGTGTTTCGTTTGGTTGTTTATGAGTGACGAAGGTTGAATAAGCAAAGTGCTAATTCTCTCGGGGTGTTTATTACTACGGCAGGTTAAACGGGAGTGTGGGCCGGTTAACGCCAGCGTGGTGGAAATGGCGGTCCCGCCAGTCCCTACCGACAGCGAGATGATGGACGCGGCCGATGCCACAGGTGACGAAATTAAAGACATCAGCGGAGTCCAGGAATCCACTTCAGCCGCTTTACGGAGTCGCCTCCAGGCATTGTTGCCGATCCTGGCCACAGCCCGCGGCTTTTACGCCAACCTGCCGGACGCGGTCTGCACTACCGGCAACGCCAACAATAACAACAACGGTCCGGCCATGGAATGGCCCACTACGGGACAAGAGGCCAATTGTTGGAATGGACATCGCTTTGGGGAGTAAGTTTTACCTTCCTTTTTGAATTCTTTGGCTTATTTTTGCCTTGGCCAACAAATATATTGTCGCTGTTTTGGTACCGGTTGTAGGACCAAGGTTTCCTGAGAATTTGGCTTTTGCTTGCGGTTTTCCGACGAGACAGAAAGTATTGTTAGTACCCTGTTTGGGGTTTCTTTTTTTGTGTGCGGGAAAAGAATCACAAGTTAACCGCGCAAGGTAAAGGGAGTAGAAAATGTGAGCCAAACAAATCAAATGAAAGTCGGTGCGTTTTTTATTTATTTTTTTGAGGTTGAGGGTTTGGGTCGGCGAGACTCGTGGAAAGCTTTCGTTTGGAGAAGTGAATCGTGCTTTGGTGAGACGTCGCGTGACGTCACGGTTACCACAGAACCCGAACGCGAGTTTGGCGGTATTTACTCGCTTAGTTACCTTAGACGATTCCCCGTGGAAACGGTTATGGTCATATCACATACATCATTGGACTTTGAGCCTTTTTTGTATAAGAGGTTCCCGAACATGCAAACTGAAGTAAAACGCAAAAAAAAAAATCAACTTTTTTTTTATGTCGCCCTTCATTTTGTGCCCCTCTTTCTAAGTGTCTTTGTAGTTTGACAAGTCCAAAAGATTACTGATAGATGAAGCACGAGACACGACTCACGGCGAACTCTGAGGGAAACTTTCCATCGGGGAGTTTGTAAAGTTTGCAGGGGGTTAATCTCGATTTCGAGTCACAAAAGCTTTTCGTCCGCGGTCTTTAGACCCTTCTTTTATGACGAAAAAAGTGAAGGTAGAAAGGAAAAAAACGAAGAGAAGTAGCAGCAAAGTCAGGCAGTAATCAATATTGGCGAAAATAATGCGATAAGAGTTTTTGACACGTCATTGCTCCCGCGTATCCCCGGGAACTTGTTGAGATCCAGTTACAAAAGAGGGAGCTGGGGGTGGTGCAAAATGGCGTCTGTTGTTGACAAGACAGGCGAAGTGGGCGCCTAAGTTATAAATGTTTCTGATGGCTCAGCAAAAATGCCGTTTCATAATACAAGTGATGGTCCAGGCGTGTATAATTTATAGCTTACGCTAGCGTGTACCATTCCGCTTGTATATTGGATCCCCCATGTGTTACACGCGCTAATGCATCACCTTTTTCTGCATTTTATGATATTCTATTTATTTTTTTGGCGCGCAAAGCCGGACTTCCAACGTGGCTTTCCTGCATCCCAAAGGTCAATCTAGATAGTTACAATTTATGGCTTCTCTCCCAGATCACACACGTACTGTACATATACATTCTGTACGGTTTCTTTTGAGAAGCGTATTGAGCTTGACCTCTTTTTGCCCACCGATAGTAAAAAGTTTGAACATGGACCAGAGCAAAACAGAAGCAAGAAGTGGAAGCTGGTTTCGGGTTCTTTGGGCGAACGTTTTCGTTTTGAAGTGCGTGTGAGCAAGCCGATTGGGTCGTTACCCAGACTTGAAACGATCCTGTTTTGCATGTCTTTTTTTGTCTTGTTTGATCCGGATTGCAAAAGGTTTCAATTGAATCTGGTGAAGCTCAGATTGCACAAAGTTTGCTCCATTTTGCTAGGCATCGATTTTCCTACCCGTCTCGTTAGATACTTCTGGACGCCGCGTTTCGTGTTCTCTTAAAGTTCTTTCGTCGGTGCACTGTCCCACGAATCCGTCACGATCTTCTTTCCTTTACAGCCAAAAACGAAATTGAATTTTCGACTAGCTCCTGGCGGTCGAGCTTTTGCTACTCAATCCTGCAAACACTGACCAGAAAACAAATGCTAGAAACAAAGCAAACTAAGAACAAGCCAAGATTGGGGTACAGTACCGTTAGGTATTGCTCCGCGATAGACTCGTTGAGCAACCTGAGAACTTCTAAGAGAAACTGGCAGCTGCTTTGGAATGCTATGTTTTTAGTTGGGTTCCCAAAACGAGATCTTGAATGCTAGCAGATTCCTCGCTTATGATGCAACACGGAGAACCTTTTAAAAGGCAGTAGACACCACAAACCTTTTTTAAAAAAAGGAATTGGGAAACATACCTAGTTCCAAAGTGATGTGTCTCGTTCCGTCTTGCGCCAACTAGTAATTAAGCTACGAAACCAAGAAATTGAGGAAAATACGATCACGTGGCTCTGACGTCTATGATGACACTATCTTTCGGTACCCCTGAGCTTGGTTTACTTTTTGACTGCCATGACACATAAGACTAGAAACGTCCATCAAAACGTCAACATCTGATATTTGGGTAGTTAGTGTCCCTTAACAGAACTACGCGTAATTTGAAATGGTTCAAAGTACAGTGTATGGCGAGAAAAGGTCTCAAAAGGCTACATATAAGTTGTATGGTTCCATAGGGACAGGGGCGATGTAATTGAGTTGATAATAGTGTAGTTAGAAGCAGATTGCTCTGGTGGTATGGTGTGAGGCATTTTAAGAATTCTGTCGACATTTATTAGATCGTATAGCTTGGGGCATTTTGCAAAAGAACGATCTCGGAACCGAACATGCTTTGCATATGAATAGTTTCGCTGTGGTTATGTTTTTTTTTTTTTGCTTTTTTGTGTTATGCTTCAGCATATGCGCTATCAGTGAAGAAGCTAAAAGGTCTCGGTGCCAGTTTTACCTTGAACAGCGGACTAAATTTGATTAGCGCGTTTTTATTTTTTTTTGCTTTTTTTATTCCAGCAAGGTCACGTGGGAGGACAAGATAAAAGCCATAACAGAATCCATTTGGGAAATTCTGCATCCTTTTGCATACTGGAATTAAGATTCTACATACTCTAGCATCCTTTTAGCGTTCTTAATTTCGAGAAAAGCTGTGTAAATAGTTTTGCATTTGC
Organism: Lepidurus arcticus; assembly: GCA_003724045.1. NCBI lineage: Eukaryota > Metazoa > Arthropoda > Branchiopoda > Notostraca > Triopsidae > Lepidurus > Lepidurus arcticus. The sequence goes on along the minus strand of RJJA01000224.1, from coordinate 21,879 downwards.
GTAGAGGATTGTCCAGATTATCTTTGTTTCCGAGAGTTTGTGGGTTAGGAAAAAGGGCGTGTCCAAACTTCCATGCTTGGCCACGTGAGTAATCGTGCGCGAAGCAAGCTTAATGCGCCGTCTGCGGATACAACAATTGATCATCGCTGAAAGGTCTGAGGAGGTCGGTCGGGGTGGCTGTGTGGGGGTGAAGGGGGGTACAATGAACCGGGTATAGAAGTATTGCGAGTCTTGAAAACGCTTATTTGCATGGTACCAAGCGATAATAGTAACCTAAACTCCCCAATCTAGCGCAATACCGAGCTAGTGGGGGAAAATCCTGTTAATTAATTATGGTGTGAGAGTTGGAATCGTTTTTTGTTCATTCCACACACGCGCGCTTGAACACGCATTCTCTGTTGGGGAGTGCTCCTCGACTCTCTAGACAAAATAAGGAAAAAAGTAGGAGTCGGGAATTTTTGTTAATGTTTCATGTTGGTGTTTATTGACAAGGTGGCTTGACGGCTGAAGTGTGATTTGCATATTTACCTTCGCATTTCTGTGAGGATTTGCATACGGAGCTATGTGGCCTAGCCCTTTAAAGCGACATTGTCACAGGCAGTGACAACACAGGTTGAACAGGCTTCAAGGCGCTTCTTCTGTTATTTGGATAGATATTTTTGGTAGCGAGAGATGCCTTTTTTGTTTTGAGAGATTTCTTAGGTGCATGGTTCTTTAGGGGAGAACCAAAATGGGTTGGAATTGACTTTGGGGCGAGCAAAAAAGCGTCGAGCCAGTTTGGCGCCCCCGAGATTTCCCTTTGCTAAATATATTTTTGTTTTATTTTTGGCTTTTTATTGTGTCCCCCCCCCAAGTCCTTTCGCGTCAAAGATAATTCCCCCTCGCTCAAGAGTGTCAAGCCGAGCAAACCAAATTAGAGGTTAGGTTAGCATATATACTTCGAACGAACAACCTGTCTGGCGGTATAAAGCACTTGACGAGCTTGTCTTATGCCACATTGTACAAAAAACGAAGAGAGGCCAGTGTAAACGTTGTGTGGTACTTAACTTTACAAGGACAATGACTGTAGTAAAGTTCTTAATTATTTATGCATATATTTACCCTGGTTTACTTACGCTATTTGTTTTTTGCGTTGCAGGTATAGCAAAGTGATCGCCGGAATTGGAACAAGCGCCCAAAAGTACAATCCGGAAGTCAAAGTGACCCGGCCCGATGCTGACGTGCAGTTTGCTCATGTGACGGATGCTTTACGACATGTGAGACAGGTGAGAAAGGAATTTTAACGCCTGCGAAAAACCTTGGGGTACCAACCCCACTCCCACTTTTTCTGTAACTCACCTGGGTCTTGGGAGGTGGAGAGAAAGAAGAATAACGTAATAAATTTAAAATAAAAGGAAAAAACGGCCAAAGCAAAAGGTTTCATGTCTTCAAACGAAACAAGTGTAAAAGTATACAAGGGACCGTGACTGTCGTTGGTCACCGAGCCAAAACCACGTGCAATTTTTGACGTTTGTATACGAGATTTTCAGAGTCCTTTTTTGTTTATACTTTTTGTTTGGATTGGTGGAAGAGATTAGCATTGTAGATGCGGTTTGTATAGCTTGTATACTTGTTTCTAACAGTCGTTAAATTGCTAAGGTGGGAACTTCCGGAGAAGTTTGTGGGGGTTCTTAGGGTGCGAGAAAGTGGGCGTAGTTGTTAGTTAGTTTTGTCTGTCTACGGTGTCTAGCATCTGAAGCTGTAGCTGAAGTTGGATGCAAAGGCGCGTGAAGGATGTTTCTAAAGTTTACATGACAAGACACAGCCATACGACACACTCGCCAGTCATAAGCTGGTGAGCGTTATACAGCCTTAAGTCTGAGGGAGACGTTGGGGGAAGGAAGCATAGCGGAGTTAAAATTAGACTTGGCAGTCTCACCTTTGGCCCGTTTTTCTTTCATCGCTTTACGGTAGCGTTACAACCGAAAAACAGCGATTTGAAGAGCAGTATACTTGGCAACTTTTGCTTATCGAAGCCAACAAATTATCTTCATAAAGTAGAGTATATTATCTAGTTTCTATGGATATGCTGCATCCTGCGTGAAGTAGTTCATAAGCCAAGCTACTAACAAAAGGAAGTTTCAATTAACAGACTCGCTTGGCTTTCTATTTTGACGTCACGAACGTGTCGTAGTACCGCAAGCTTTGTTTACTGTACCTTTAAGCACAGCAGTAAATAATATCCATGGCAACAAGTCGTGTAAAGCAAGACACGACTGTGTCGTCGTAACTAAACGTTGCCAATAACTCGTGAACGCCTGTTTAGACAAACTTGGAATACAATTCCATATTCTTTAGAAGAATCTAGAATAACTACACGACCAGCATCATACCAAATTTCAACATATGCTTTTCCGGCTCAAGGTGGGGATTTTTTGCCCTTTAAGAGAGAGGAAACAAGCTGAGCAAAGTCGTTTCTTGTCATGTCTTTTATTCTTTTTTTTTGCGCGGACGAAAACAAGTTGCGAAAAAGAGGGAGAAGAGAGAGTTTTGCACGGAGTGTTTTTGCATCCAGTTATGGGATGAAAAAGGGGTAGCGCGAGCTGCTAATGAATTATGTATGACTTTATAACAGATTCTAATTTCCTTTTTGTCTGGTATTTTATTTTTATTTTATTTTTGCCTTGCAGGGTTTGGTAAGTAAGACGATTCTGTCGCCGGAACCGGATTCGCTCGTTATGGAAGACTTCGGCTCGGGATCCGGACATGGTCACGCTGGCGGAGATACTGGCCGGGATTTCATGGAAGGAGAAGATCGGGACGGCTACGGACGTAATGCTATGGGCTCAGGATCAGGCTACGGGCCTGACGACGAGGACGACAACGAAGGAGGATCACCTAGAGTGAAACAAGCGGGCTCGGACATCGGTTTTGAGGACAATGCCACGCCCACCGTGGCTGGCGTACCTGGCTCGGGCTCCGGTCCAGCTTCCGCTGCTGCCACTTCGCGTACTTTGCTCGTCATAGCACTCCTGACAGGCTTGGCAACTTGGCAGTTTAGTCTGCGCCAACATTAATATGCAAGACAGAGTACCAGAAAGCAAGACAAGCCAAGCCAAAAATATTTTTCGTCTCGTTGTACATATCCCGAAGGGAAACTCCAAGCGCATAACAGCAACACTAAGCGAAGAAACAAGAGGCGATTTTTGGAAGCTTTTCTTTTTTTTACTGTTTGGCGAATCGTTTTTCGTCTCGAATGATGCTGAACAAGGGGAAGATGATGACAAAAAAAAAAGAACTAATAAGAAAGAAGAATGTTGTGATATTTACAGAAAGTATGACTGTGGTATAATCCTTCAATATGTTTTGCTAGATTCATTTCTCTTTTAGTTTTATTATTTTTCGACTTACTATTCCCTTCTGATACCAAGTTTTTGAGCCGAGGGAAGAAAATCTTTGCTACTAATTCGCGTGGATGTTTCCGCATTTATGCAAATCAGAGCGTTTTTGTTCTAAAAAAAGGAACCGCTTCTCTTGCCCAGATTAACCCGCTTTTCCCAAGGATAAATTCTTGTAGATTTGTCTTACGTTATGCGTATGCTAATTATGCAGCGCAAAAGCCTAATCGAGGGCGCATCTCCCCTTTCTGTTAGTTTTTTTTCAGAGTTTTACCGTAGTGCCAAAACCCTTCTTATTCTTGTAACGCATTTTAAATACTGCGTCTGTCTTTTTCCGCCACAAAAAAAGAGTCCCCGGTTTGTTTGCAAGTTCCGTCCGTCTTAAAAAATCTGACAAAAAAAGTTTGGGGGGAAGCAAAAAGCGAGAGCTGTGGTTCTGGGTTGTACATGCATACATGCAAAAGCCAAAATGCGACACGAAGAGAGAGATAGGAACGAGAGTAGAAACAGAACGAGAGACAGAAAGAGAAGGATGCAAAAATAAGTTTTTCGCAAATGTTGGTGTGTGGGTTGAAATAACCCCTAGTCACGTGACACATTCGGACAAATTGAAACGGCAAAGTTAGCGTTTGGGGGCATAAGATTTGGAAAACCAATTTTATTAGCTCTTCTTTCCCCTTTATTGCGTGGACACAAGCTTTTTTCTCGAAATTATTATTGTTTTTCTTTGGAGAGCGAATCGCTGCTAGTTATCTCCTTTTATGGCCCTGTTTCCTTCACTTTTCTATCCCAAGAGGCAAGAGCTAATTCAGACCCAGTTTTTGTTCCATTATTTTTTTATTTTTTTTGTTGGTTTGGTGTCTTTCCCGAGATAAAGGAAGCTGGGATCTCCCTTGATTCCCCAAATCCCAAGCCATGGCTTTTCTAGTGTTCCCTCTTAATATTTACCACTATGGATGTTGTTGCCCCTGGCGACCATGCAAGTCTGTTTTTCCCTTGAAAGGTTATGAGAAAAACACAATTGTATTGTACAGAAGTGAAGTGTTGGCTTTGTTTTGTGGAAATGAGTGTGTGACAGAATTTTTGGAACAAACAAAAAGGAAGACAAACGATATGTAATATTCTCTTTTCATGTCCATTTCACACCCTCGACATTTTTGTTCTATATAAAAATTAGGCTTTGTTAATCAAGTGTATTTCAACTTCTTTTTTCCTTCCATTTTTCTGGTGGTCGCCTTTGCTGTAGAACTTTCGGTTCTGTTTTTGAATAAGGTGGAAATCGATGATCGTATTCATGCCATGGGAGAAAGAAGGCGAAGGGAAGTGAAGTGTGGTGAGTTGCCGTGACCATCATCAATCAACAGCCTTGTTATTTATGTTATCAAAAGCTCTCTCGTAATAAGCTTTCTTGTTTTGCATCGCTAAAGAAACCCAGAAACTTATTTTACGCAAGTACTTTTTCTGTTTTTGTCACGTGCCAAAATTTTCACAAGATTTTTCATGGTTCCTGTGTTTTTTTGTGTTTTTGCGTTTTAACTCCCCAAATCCCGTAAGGAGAAGGAAAACTTCCCGTAGTGTGCTTGTTGATCCCTCCCCCCCATCCAAGAAATTTCTTCATAAGATCGCAATTACTGCTTCTTTATTGTAATGTAGTACACCCAGGCAAAGTGTTGACTATGGCTATGGACAGGAAAAAGAAAAACAGGTTAGCTTGATAGTGGGTTTTAAAAAAATAACGGATTTACTCTGCCTTCGTTAGAAAGGTTTCCAAGACAAGGCACCAAGAGAGGATCTGGGTAGGATGTATATTGCGTGTCTGTACATTTATTATCACGGGTCAGCTGACAAGTTGACTCATTAATCAATGTATATGGGGTGTCTTCGGTGAAAAGCCTGCGCCAAGTTATGGAGGCATAAAAGAGCATGCAAGCTCCCTAGTGATTGTATAGCTTGCATGTCACCCGTGACAGAAACGCACATAGACACCATTGTGATATGGCCGTTGCCGTTGGGATCTGATGATGGTCGTAGAAAAAAAATAAAGATTTACAGTAACGTATGTTAGTTACCGGTTATCGTAGCGTTCGTTTTTTTCCTCCGTCACCATATTTATCCCCTTTCTCAGAAGGTTCACGTGAACATGGGCTGCACAAAAGGTTTCCAAGATAGATTAGCATGCGTCCATGGGGATATACAAGTCTGGCCCTGGCCTGGCTTATCGCGCGAATTAAGTTGGTGGCTATGAGAACATTACGCCAGCGAGGTTTGCGGGTCGGTTTCGCCAGTTGCGCGATTTTCCTCCGCTTACGTGGATTTGCCTAAGCACCCTTACGACAAGGATCGGAACCAATGAACGGTCTTTTTTTCAAGAGCGATTCCTTCGAAATTTTGCTGCGTCATTATCGGGGGGTCGAAGTACAAAGTCATTGCTCTTGTATAATACTCCCAGCTTTTCGTGGTATTTAAGTTGTTTGGCGGGAAGCAGGACGGATTGGGGTTAAGCCCTGCCTCCTTGAGTATTCGACGTGAGTAGCTACGCTTAGCGCAGTCGGGCTTTGGCTGTGTAGGCGGTTCCCCAGTTCAAGGCTTGTTTTTTTTTTGTCACGTTGTGATAAGATGACGAAGCATTAAATCAAGGAATAGAATGGATATGAGCTTCTCAGCATGAAAAGTAAGAACCGATTTCTTATTGTGGAACTAATGGAAACGCGACGGTGATATTCATTGGTAGCTGCCAACAAAGTAAGCATGTTACAAAAATTTTAATCAAATTTGGTCACAAAAGTACCCGTTATTGTTTGCAAGCCTTTTGAGTGTGTGTACGTGTGCTTTACTTTCACTTGAGCGCCTTTATTTATAACGCTGTATCTTTTCCTTGTTGTGACGAAAATACTTGGGAACTGGGAAGACGTGGCTTTTGACGAGTTCGGTTCAGAAGTCATTGTGGGGTTTAGTTGGGGTGTAAATCTTGATTTAATAAGGGGCAACGTGTTTGAAGTTTTGTAATTTCTTTTAAGGTCTTTTGATATGGAAGGACACGTACATTCCTCCTGTGGAAGATGGCGGAAAGCAGACGAGTTACAACCTGAGCCAAATAGAAGTGGTTTTGCTTCTTGTACAATGTCACGCTGCTTTAAGCCGTACTCTTCCAATGTACATACTGTTCCTTCATCTAGCAATAGCAAGCCCTATGACATCGCAGTTGATACCTCATACACATCGCCATCCGGCTTAGGAGAAATGAAGTTTTTCATGTCGAATTACAACAAAGATACTATGAATGTAAGTATAATGGGTCCAAATTCTATTTTTTTCCTCAGATACTTAAGAACCTTGCTTTTCCTTATTAAAAGATGATGCTAATCATGAAAAACAACCAAATGCTGACTGACGTGCATCTTGAAGTTGGACCCGAAGTTTTCCATGCCCACCGTTTAGTGTTGGCAGCTGCCAGTCCTTACTTCAAAGCCATGTTTACGTCCGGCTTGCGAGAAAAAGATGCTCAAACGGTGAAGCTTCAAGGCGTGTGTCCCACAGTCATGGGCAAATTGCTCGCTTTCATGTATTCCGGTGAATTGATTATCAACCAGCTCCTCGTCTGCCAGCTTTTGCCTGCAGCTACCATGTTTCAAGTATACAGTTCCTCAATAAGCCCCGTCTAAAACCGTCCGTAATCTTGGTTGTCGTGTCTAGATCATGCCAGTGGTCCAAGCGTGCTGTACTTTCTTAGAATCCCAGTTAGACCCTAGCAATGCCATTGGCATAGCGACTTTTGCTCAGCAACACGGTTGTATGGATTTATATAAAGCCGCCAATCGCTTTATAGAGCAGCATTTCATTCAAGTATGCTCTTTGTACTCTTTTTTCTCCAATTCTTTTGTTTAAGAAAAACAGATCCTCTTCACATGCTGTTTTATTCATCAGGCGTGCCAGGAAGAAGAGTTTCTACAGTTATCAGCCTGCCAACTCGTAACGCTGATTAAACGCGACGAATTAAACGTCCACGAAGAAAGAGACGTGTACAACGCCGTGTTAAAGTGGGTCCGGTACGACGAAGAAAACCGACGTCCCCAAATGGAGCGCATTTTGGGAGCTGTCCGTTGCCAGTACTTGCCTCCATCCTTCCTGAGGGACCAGATGAAAAACTGCGACTTGTTGAAGAAAATGCCCGCTTGTCGAGAGTATTTGGCTAAAATTTTTCAAGATCTCAGTCTGCACAAACCCCCCTGTGTGAAAGAACGCACGCCTTCAGCGCCTTGCGTCATTTACACAGCAGGCGGCTACCTCCGTCACTCGCTGGACGTCATGGAGTGTTTCAGCCCGGAAGATAAGTGCTGGACGCAGTTAGCCAAGCTTCCCCAGCCTCGATCTGGACTGGGCGGAGCCTTTCTGGGAGGCTTGTTCTATGCAGTGGGCGGTCGCAAGAACTTTCCGGATTCGAATGCTGATTCTGGGGCTGTGGACGCCTACAATCCACTGACAAACCGATGGACCTCGAGATGCTCCATGTTGTTGGCCCGGAATCGACTCGGAGTAGCAGTGATGGACGGATTCTTGTATGCTTTGGGTGGGTCTGCAGGCAAAACTCATCATTGTACAGCAGAAAGGTGAAATTCCCTTGTCAGAATTGCTAAACGTTAGAAAGTTGGAGCTAATTTGCGTATTCTTTCAATTTTTCAGATATGATCCCGAGACTGATACTTGGACCATGATAGCGCCAATGGCAGTGCAACGAATGGGAGTTAGTGTGGTGGTGGTAAACCGATTGTTGTACGCATTGGGTGGGTTTGATGGACAACTAAGGCTGGATTCGGTTGAATGTTATCACCCCGAAAAGGATGAGTGGGATTTCGTTGCTTCCATGCGATATAAACGAAGTGGAGCTGGTAACATTAATTTTTATGGAATATTACTATCTGTATTTCGCCATAATAATTAATAATAAATACATGATTAAAACTACTACTACTACTAAAACTAATGGAAAAGAAGTGGACATACACTCACGTTGGTATACTAAAGAAAAATGTGACAAAAATGAGAGTAATTTAAGTAAAGTTGTGGTTTAGAATGATTGTAATCGTTTTTCGTTGCATAGGAGTGGCAGCATTGGGACAGTACATTTACGTAGCTGGAGGGCATGATGGAGCAGCTCAACTGGATGTACTAGAGCGATATGGTACGGAAACGAATACCTGGACGTGTCTCACACCTATGAGAGCTCCCCGAAGTGCGTTAACGTTGGCCGTTTTAGAAGGAAAGCTCTATGCCATGGGTAATAATTCGAGGAACTTTAAATGCAAGGAAAAGCAATGAAATGATGTGAGGTTTGTATTCTTAGGTGGTTATGATGGGAGGAACTTTGTGGACATTGTGGAAGTGTATGATCCAGCGACTAACCAGTGGAGTGAAGCTGTGTCCTTGACTTGTCAGAGATCAGGTCACGCCACAGCTGTGCTCTGTCCGCCGTGTTTGGCGCACACCGATAGGGGGATCGAAGAGCGGTCCAAAAGTTTAGGACACTGCATGTGACGCTTATAAAGCACAGGATGTGTGCCGTGATTCGCAAACTACAGATCAGATTGTAGAAAACGGCGCGTTTTCCGATGCGAAAGAAAGGTGGTAGGTATTGCTGGAGGGAAAGGAAGAAACCAGTGTTATCGTACATAAATTTTCTCCTTCTGTTGCCGGGAGCGACTGATATGATATATAATCAAAACTAGAAGCCAAATGAAAATGATTCATTGTTTGTTGCTCGCTCCAAACTAGGAGCGAGTATTTTAGCCGTGTAAAAAGTGTAAAGAAGGACAAACGAGTTGAGTGTGTCAAGTCTTTGTATTGTAAACTTTCGAAAGTCGTGTATTTCTTATAGAAATGCTGGGCTTGTCAACCCAGGAAAACGTACGGTGTTTCTTGTCTTTATTGTAATTTTTTCTTATCTCTAGGGTGAAAAATGAACAGGAAGTGGCTCGTTTCTGCTGTGGCCTTCCAACAGTGCCGATTACGATTGTAGAGCTTCCAAGTAAACGTAATTTGGATGCTAATTTGACAAAAACCAATAGAAAAAAGATTTGGTGATTCTCCGCTCATTACGTTAAGTTCCTACTTCGTAAAATTAAACTTTGAAAGTTTATCTGTCACAAAATTGCATGAAATTGTATTCGAATTGAAGACTCGAAATCGATACGGAAAAATGGATAAAAATCCAAAAAGTCGATTAGTGAAGTTATCGATATTTAAGAAATGAAGCGGAATCTTTTTCAAGTCAGATATAATGCTAACCAACTGTTGGCGTACGATTTTGAATAAAACAGCATTAATCATGAACACAGTGAAACATCAAAGACATAATTTTAGCCATGAAACAGTTATTTCACGAGCATTTTTAAAACTTATTCGTATTTTTAACTTAACTTTTGAACGGATTCGTGCTTGAACTTTTCGAAGACAACTTAGGTCGAATAAGCGTGAAAAAATTGAAAAGAACAGGACTAGTCCTTGTATAGGGAGTGGTGTTAATTTCGGCATAGCAGAAAAAGGAAAAATCTTTTACCGTTCTCCTCCGTTTCTGAAAACAAGCCCATTCCTTTCTTCCCGTAGCGATTATAACCATCATTGCAGGAAGGTAATTCGAGACGCAGGTCCCCAACTCGTCTTCTTCTCTATAGATAATGAAGAACTGTCACACTCATTCATTAACCTTGTCTCGTTTTCTAGGAATTTCCATCCATTTCCCTTACGTTTCCCCCCTACATCAGCCGAGAATAATAAATTCCACAAACAACGTTATGCAAAATATCATTAATGTATTTACATATATTACCAACGACCTCTCGATCGAATCACCTTACACGCATTTCCCTGAGCGCTCAAGAAACTCCAATAACATAAACAGTAGCGTAACAAAGGAAGAAGACAAAAAAAAAGAACTACATAGAGAAAGGTCAGTAATAAAACTCCCCCGCCAAAGACGTTAAGTTCAGGATGTTGAGGAAGTTGGGGGCTAGCACGTGTAGAATAAGTTGAAACACCCACTACGGTCATCAGTAATTTCATTTCCTGTTCTGTCGTTGTCTGTTTCCAACTGAAACTGACTGCGCTTTTCACCCGCTTTTCTTCCCAACCGAAAAACTCCAGCTTCCGAAAGGAATTCCAATCTTGCGAAGAGGTTCTTCCTCTGCGCATTAACCAAGAGCCCCCCTTTTTCTACCAAGCGCGAAGTCATTATTTCTTAGCCAACCCCCTTCTCCCTCTTCCTTATAACCAGAAAAACGCTAGTCGAGGGCAAATGTCACCAGCATGAAAAACGCTAATGACTTCCCTGCAACTGCGTGTGTGTCTTACGCCATCCATGTTCAACTTTCCCCCAAAAAGTTTTCTTCGGCGAACGACAAAAAAAAAGGCCCCGAATGTGACAGAACAGGTGCAGGGGCGAGGAAATGAAGATGGGCATGGGAAGCTGTGTTGGCTCTCCTTCTCTTTTCTTAACGTCTATGGTTGGTCTAGTGCATGGTAAAGTAGCTAGCATCAGCGAAAAGAAAAGCCAAGGGAAAAGAGCAACAGCTGGATGCTGGACTTGCATGGGAGATGAGACAGTATATATCGCCCCCCGTCTGTATAGTCCCTTTTCCGACAAAAAGGTGAAAAGGTCATCCTCATTGCCGTCACGCAGAGATGCTCTCCTGTCAAACTCTTTCCTTCCACCCTCCCAAGATGAATGGATCACCGCCTGGGCTCTGCAGAACCCGCCCACGCACGCTCACCATCTTAACAAACACATACACGCACACATTACACACTCACTCCAATCCGTCATTGTTAAGTTTCAACACTTCCATTTTTGCTGTACAATTGAGACCGATGATCTGGATGAAACTCGCTAAGAGCCTCCGATAATGTTGTGCTTTCTACTCCGTTTGCGAATTCCATGCACCTTCCATTCGCCAGACACTGAACGCGTAACTTAGGCATTCGTGAGGCATGAAGCAGTTCGAATTTGGGGAAGAAGAAGGTGTTATAGAGGTGCCGTCCGAGTCTTCCGTGTTCTCGTTCTCTTCCGTGCGAAGAACCTGTGTGAACCAATCAGAAAAGGCACAAAATGAACGCTATTTTTCAAACAGAAAATTTCGAACCGTCTACCTTTATTTTAAACCTTTTTAAAAGAATTTTCTTAATACTTTAAACAGTTGGAAGCTTCGTAATCTTCCTTAAAGGTACTTTTTGTATATAAAATAAAACTTACAATAACAGCCAACCTGATCAAGAAGAGCAACTTGAGCAAAGGAAGGTTAAAGCAAATAATCAACGGAACATGTCATAAGCAAATCAAATAACGGATCTAGATAAAAAGTTTTGAATAGTTTTTATTTATTTAAGTCTGTTTTTTGTTGACGGAAAGCTTAAAAGGGTGTGATATGCGGGTGATGGATGGTTTTTAATGGACTAAATGGATTGAATGGGAATAAGCTTCTGTATGTGTTTATTTATCTGGCGAGTCCTGCGGTTTTCAGTTAGTCAAAACAGTAACCCGAGCTGCTGGTAGCTCATCTCGAACAAACACACAAAGGCGATCTTGGTTCCTCATCTCATGCGTCCACGGGATAAATTTAGCTGTGATTTAATGCACAAGAAACTCCAGCTAAAATAAGAAAGGGTCGAGAGATTAGAAAATACAACTTACGTGGTAGAGGAAATCGATATAGCGCGAAGCCAACTTGAGAGTTTGAATCTTGGACAGTTTATCAGAGGGCAACGTTGGGATTATTTTGCGTAAGGACGCGAAAGCTTCGTTTAAACTTTGGGTACGTTGGCGTTCGCGGACGTTGGCCAATACCCTTTGGGAATGCAGGTCACTCATCGCGGATTTACAGCGCCGCCCAGCCTTGTTTGTATTACGCGCCCGGTTCCGGGAACCGGGGGAATTGCCATCGCTACTGGATCCAGTAGTTCCATCGAAAAGACCCGAGTTTTCATCGGTGCACATTTTACGTTTGCGACTGTGGCGAGTCAAAGATTTCTGCAGTGATCCTACACTGGGTTTCACGTCTAATGCTAGTCCATGTGGATCCGCTAAGAGTAACGGAGTGGTCGAATTGTGTTCCAGAAGCTCCAAATCCTCACTTGTCCATCGATGATCCATGGCTTGCTTCAAAAACTTTGGAACTTCCCCCCCCCCTTAAACCAAGGGATCTATGCCTTATACTTGGTTGAAATGAACCAGAAGGAGCTTGCCTCCTTGACTGACGGCCTGGAAATGAGATTCAAGACTGACTCCGAAGACGGATGAGAAACACATCGACTCGTATGTCAACTGTAAACTCCACGCTGAGAAGAACTTGGCATTTGGGGGCTGGAGTTAGAGCAGTACGTAGAAGAAGAAGAACAAGAAAAAGGTTCCTCCTTTGACTTAGTAGCACTACTAGACATGACTCCACCCTTTCAAACTACGACTTCCTCGCAATACATCTGAACTTCGGGGAAGTATAGGGCAAGTGGTCAACTTTGAACTTGTCGTTCTGCACCAGAAACCCCTTTTCGAAGTCCCCAACAGGTCGTAAAGCTTTTTACTGCTTCGTAAACACTTCTGTAATTTTATAGCCTTATTTTTAGCGACTTGGGGGGTATCCTCAGAGGGGTTACATAGATGTATTTTTCTATTTTCCACCATTTTCTAGCCTCATCATAAACTAATAAATATAAAACACTGATTTCGTTTCGTTTTCTTATAAAAAATACTGGAAATTATTGCGCTTTAGTTGTGATGCATGCAAGGGTATTTTGTATCCTACGCCTATTAGATTAGGAAGCGTCTTCCTGGCTAAACTTGCCTTGGAATTATGGTCACATTTTGATTACTGCAAATGATTTCAAAATTTCACATACGTGTAATTTACCTAGAAATAATATTAATACGAGAATAAAATAAGACCTAAGCTTTTTGTTTATGAAGCCTTAATTATACAGTTATAAAGTTTTTCTGTAAAGTATAATTGAATGATTTCTACGTTAAAAATAGATTTTTATTAATAACTTCGATAGCTCCAAAAAATAATGAAATGGGAAGTGAAAATTACTAGAGTTCCCATAAATATTTTGTTTTAAAGAATTATTTGCTACTAATCCCATTAGAGAGCAGTAGAGAAATACGAAAACATGGCAGATAAAGAGGGAGAACGGATAGAATTCAATTTGAAAGGTTTTTCCTGCGTCAATGTGTGGAGACAAGGGGACTTTGGTTTTAATGAGCTCCAATTTTTGGGAAAACCTCGCTAATGAGAGAGGTTCGTTGTATCTACCGTTTCCTATATACCTTCTATTTCTTTCTCCCGGTCCCCTTTTAAAACCCTGAGCAAAAAGTCTCGGATGACACATGCTCATTTCGAGTCTATATATGAGCTCGCTTTGTCATACGAGGTCACGTTGAAAGCGAGCAAAAGGGCAAGGACAGTTCGTCTTCTCCTCCTTCCCTTTTTATGACCCTACAAAGGTTCGCAGAAACTAAAAAAAAAGACGAGTCTGGACTGGACAACTTCTTCATCGCCTTAATTTCCCCCATGTTGTAAAAAGCAAAAGTTCAAGGGCTGTATTCATCTACTGTACAAGAACTCCCCACTGATTTTTATCGTTTTAATGAGGGTCGTCCTGGGTTATAGCGGCCAGTGATGTATGGTGAACTGCTTGACCTGTCAATATTTGGGAATTGGAACCTATGATCTGAAATTCAGAAAACAAAACGTCATGAAATTACCTCAACTTTCTGAAAATTCATATATTTTAAGTTTTCTTCTGCTTATTATTATAATATTAGCTCTTACCTTGGTTAGCACATAATCGCCTGGTTGGATCCGACGTTTGCTAATAGACCTTTCAGATTCGGGTATTGGTCCATCTGGGACAATCACTTTGATATTGGCATCGTTTCGCCCCGCCCATTGTTGATTTGAACGTTTGCTTTTCTGCGAGAAAGTAAAGAAAAACAGAAACCCCAGAAAAATGACAAAATATGACTCATTTTTGGACTCTTTTTAATGCTTTTAGTTACCCCTTCAATTAGTACTAATTGGTGGGTCCCAACTGTGGCTTGATTCAAGAAAGCGGCTCCTTCTCTATAAGCTACCACTAATTCTGATACGCGTTGATTCTTGATGGTCTGGGGTACGTCGTCTACCAAATTCCTATGGGCTTTGGTTTTCTGTGAAAACATGAGTCAGAGAGAGAGATAAGGAGACAGACGGAAAGCCATATACTTGGCGCATGCTGTAGGGGAAGATGAAAGCCACGTGGTATTTGACTCTGCGAACCAGATCCAATGTTTGCTCAAAGTCGGCGTCTTTCTCGCCACAGAATCCGCAGATGAAATCCGAAGAGAAGGCCACATCAGGCAAAATACTTCGCACTTTCTCGATCAGATCCAAATAAGCTTCTCGGGTATAACCGCGCCGCATTGATTCCAATACGCTGTTGCTACCGCTTTGAGCAGGCATGTGGAACGAGCGACAAATGTTGGGATGGTCACGGATCACGTGCAGCACCTGCAAACCCCCCCACACAAAAAAAGAAGAAAGAAACAAAAAAAAACTTTTTGAGAGAAAGCCGCTTTTATGCAAAAGTACATTCTTACTTCATCTGGGAAGTCTTTGGGATGAGGTGATGTAAAGCGAATGCGAATTTCGGGGTCTACGTTCGCTACTTCGTGAAGCAAATCCGCGAAACGCCGGCCGCCTGATTTTGTCTTGTACACTGTTTTAAAACCGGCAGTTGTATTATTGGCGGTATGGGTTTTATCAGAAGTTGAGTAATGGTCTGATCGAGACAGGTCTCGATAGCTATTTACGTTTTGTCCTGCAAATAAAATCATTAATTTATAACTCGTTCATTTCTTTTTTATTATATTATCAAGTAGAATCATTACTGCGTCTTTTATTTACGTTTTACTCATTTATTATTATTTTATCATTAGTTGTGTTAGCCTTTTAGTTATTATTTTGATGTGTTTTAATTTAGCTCACCTAAGAGAGTGACTTCTTTGACGCCTTGATTAGCTAAATGACGCACTTCTCCCACAATGGAATCAATAGGACGAGAACGTTCTCTGCCTCTGGTGAAAGGAACTATGCAAAAGCTACACATATTATCGCATCCTCGCATCACGGACCTATAAAAACAAGTAAAAGATATTTTTATATCTTACATACGGGCAGTAAAACGATAGAAGAAAAACAAGGTAATAATAAATATAATAGAGAAATAGCAGAGCAATATATGTGCTTACACGAAGGCAGTTTTGGACTCAAAGTTTAACCGAACAGGCGTAATATCTGCGTAGGTTTCTTCTAAAGACAGTTGTACGTTAACGGCTTTATGGTGTGAATCAACTAGTGATAATAAAGCAGGCAAATCGCGGTAACTATCAGGACCAGCAACGAGATCTATAAATTTATCCTCTTCGACCAAGGAATGCTTCAAGCGCTCTGCCATACATCCTGTAAAAGCCATGATTAAAACTGCTTTGTGTAGTTTTTGGGGGTGTTTTGAGCGTGGTTTTGAATTCTTATTTTGTGGGGGAGTTTTACCTAATACTCCTAGCACGAGTGGGCCTTTAGAGCGAGGCCGTTTATGTTTGACGGCTCGTAGTTGATGGAGCCGTGTCCATACTTTTTGTTCTGCACCTTCCCTAATTGCGCAAGTCATAAGCAACGCTACGTGAGCCTCATCAGGAGACTCAGCTTTGGTGTACCCATGAGATTTGAGAATGGACCACACTATTTCTACGTCGCTTACATTCATCTGGCAGCCATATACCTCGACATAAACTGCAGAAGTGGAGAATTGTAGATTAAAGGCAATACTTTATTAAAATTTAATATGATTTTCTGGAACCTTTTCTATTATTCGCACTTAAATCAATGTCAGTGAGATAAGGAGAACTTCCGGTTTCCCTTACGGAAAGACTAGAGTTAACAGGATCAGAATTAGATGAATTTGCCAAGAAGTACTCTAAACCAGGCCCAGGCTTTATTGTTGACTTCTTAGAATGTTCTAGTGGTGATCCTGCAGTGCTTAGCATTCTGCGCCCTGTGTGATCATGAAATATAATGTTCAGTTTGTTACTAAATAAAAAATATTGTGATATATTTACTCTCAGTGATGGCTCGGACAAATCCGGTCAATTTCTGGAGACTTTTGTGGTACATGATTCCCTGATTTCCAGCGTGTTGTTTGTTGTGGTTTGAATACCACGTGCGATTTTTCGCAGTATGGCATTTGGAAACGCCCCTTTTAGTCGTCCTTTGCTAAGTCGTTCCTTAGTTTAATAAGCTATCTTGTATACCTGTAATTATGTTTGTATATTTACAATAAAATAATCGTAATAGGTTTCTCCTTAAATTAAAATTAAATTATATACCTATTTGCTAATTCGGTAACTTGCAAATTCGGTAATTAGCAAAGGTCAAATGACCTCTCAGTTCAAACTTCGCGCTTACCAGGCAGCCAATAGAAGTAAAGGTATGGCTGAAACTTGGTACCACCCTTCTTAGCCAATCGGATGCTGAGTTTTACCAAACATTACAGTTGGAAGATCGTTTAAATCCATTTCTAAATTACAGTGTATTTGAGACGTTTTTATAATAAAAAAAAATCAGGTGTTTCAGTTTTAAACGAGCATCATGGAAAGTGAGAATAATGAAAAAGTACATCCTCCCATGGTTCGTTTGAGTTCAACAGAGGCAGAATCCTTAATCCAAGCCAGACTTGCGGAAGCCAAACGCCAAAGATTATCTGAGGTTAGTAACTAATTAAATATACCAAATTATTATTGCAGCTAATTCATTATTATTAGGTCCGACAGCAATCCAGGGGTTTATCGCGTCGCGTTCAGCAACGTCGATTGGAATACAGAGCCAAATTTATTTCCAAGGCTAAAGCGACATTTGTCCGTCAAACAGAAGATCAATTAAAGCATTTAAAGGAAGAAGCCGAGTTGTTTCTCCTCCAAGAGATGTCTCATTTCGGACAGGCCCATAATGAAGCTAAAGCTCAAGTAAACTTGGTCATTTCCTTAACAATAAACATAAACATCCTCTTTTAGCCTGATTTTGCAGCTTTGCTAGACTCAGAAACAGCTTCTCATAAACGTCTGGCAAAGCAAAGGGGAACCTGTGCCTTCTTAGAAATGAAGTTCAAGAAACAGGTATCTAAAGAAAAAGCCACTGCTCATCTGAAAGCGCGCAAGGCTGCGTTGCAAGTAGAAGCGGTTCGAGCCTCTTACCAAGCTTCGAGACCGACTCCAGAAGCTTTTAAACCACCTCCTAAGCAGAACCAGCCGCCTAAAGCTGTCATATATCAATATGGTTCCTTATACCAAAGCACATTCCAACCCCCACCTTCTATAGTCGAGCCCCACCCAGAGGTGATGTTATTTAAATGATTTATTTATTAATAAATTATTTAGTATTTTAGTAATTTTAGTATTTAAATTATTTAGTATTTTTCACTATCATCTATAGGTTATGGGATGTGACCCCAGAGTTGCTGCGAAATTGGAAGAAGAGCGTATAGCTGAAATACAGCGAATCAGTGAAGAACAACAGGTTTTAGCCAAAAGAAGAGGATCTACAGCTTTGGCGTATGAGAAAAACGCAGTAAAATGGCGCCAACGCTTGCACGAACTAGAAGAAGAAGAAAACGAGGACCCGGAAAGCATCCCAGACCAAAAAGAAAACCAACTAGTATCTGAAAAGACTAAAGGAAACATTCCAGAATCGCCTCCTCACGTTCATCCAACTCACGAAAACAAAGCTGTAATTCGTCCTTTAACTACTTCGGAAGAAGAAACTACTCCTCTCCCTACCAGAACCCAAGAATCAGCTTTGGATCCCGTGTTATTAGACCAATTACGCAGGCTGTTAACGACTGTACCTAATGAAAGACCTACAGCGGCCATTCAAGGGGGTCAAGAAGTCCCTGAACGCGATTCTACCCCACCTCAGTCCACCTCAGACGATTTAACTTCGAGATCTAAGGATAACAATGACTGTCACCCGCCGATGAGTCAGTCTGAGAGTTTAGAAAGCTCTGGTTCAATGGCAATTAGCGTAAAACTCCTTGAACGCTTTGACAAAGCCATCGAGAAGGCTCTTTATCGAAAAACTTTCCATTTGGCCTCCAAAGAGACGGCTAGTAAAGAAAACGTAGCCCCGTCAAGTCATTCCAGTACCAGATACCGAGGTTTGCCCAAATTACACAAATCCGTTTCAGCCGACACTATTTTGCAGCAGACAAAGCAAGGAAATGAAACCCAAACTACCAGAAGAGATGTTCTGAAACATTATATTGCGAAATTATTGCAATCGCAACGAGATGAACCGGCAAATCTATCGACTAATACCACTTCGAATCATTCCGTGTCTTCGATCCATTTGGGGGCTGAAGCCAAAGATTTTCCTCAGTCGAAAACCAAGAATTCATCGAGTTCGTCAAGTTCCATTCCAGTAGATCAAATAGATTTCAATTTACCCCCTCCTGTTCCTCCTTTCAACAAATCCTGGCCTTCGTTCGCCTCCGCATCTTCAGCTACTTCAATTTCATCCAAATCTTCAGCTCTACCAACTTTGCCACTGTCGGATTCAACTCAAGCTAGCACGCCGTTGTTAAATCTAAGACCAGCGAGTGTAAGGTTGAATAGGAGCCGGGAGTCCTTGACAGAACCACAAAAAGAAAATACTTCAAGGGCTGGCACAGATGACAGCTTAGGATCTCGTTTGCGTTGGCTTGAAGAACAAATTGACGACAAAAGCGAGCCGAGTACCTTGCCCTTGTCGACGTTATTGAAGGAGTTTCGAAGGTTTCCCGATAGCGAAGAAAAGCGAAATCAAGTGTATGCGAAGATGGAATCTTTGCGATCGTTTTCGGTTTCTGAAGGAAGTTCCCAATCAAAATCCATTTCAGTGAATTCTTCGTCGGAAATTACCGTCCCGGATGTTGACGCAGCACTGAAACGACTAGGCATGCCTGCGCTTAGATCGGTTTTACGACGCTGATGAATTTTTATGTAAATTGTAGAAGTTTCGACCAGATTAGCAATAAAAATTATTCAAATTATGTGCGAATCCCCGTTTTCTATCCCAAGCCACGGTAAACTGTGAACAAGAAGAGCAGAAACTTATCCCTCCCATTTTGTAATAGTGACAGTTATTAGCTGCCATGCGGTTGGCAAATAAGTAACCATTACATGCCTGGAGAAGCGTAGGCAAACCATTCATTTTTCCTCAAGGCAATTGTTTGCCACACGATGTTCTCCCTTCATTGCTTTTCACTCCTTCAAGGTAGCGGGTTGTGTACGTCTTCACTGGATTACTTTTTACTGCATTGCTGCCGGATTGGGTTGGGTTACGTTAGTTATAGGTTAGGCTATAGTTAGGTTAGGTTAGTAAAAAATAAGTAGTACATGCGATTTCCTGCATACACTACGTATTTCCTTAAGTTTCCTCTCCGAGGCAACCAATTCCCTATTCCAGTGGTCGTCAACCTGGGAGCCGCGACCATAGGCTAGGGAAGCCGCGAGTCTTTGGCAAAAGCGTATGGCTATTTGGGATTAGGTTTATATATCGGAATGAGCCGCGGTGTGTGTCATGCTTGTGTCAGGGGAGCCGCGGGAAAATAAAGTTTGACAACCACTGCCCTATTCCATAAATTCTCAGCACCAGAGCTAAAAATCGCTCATTTTCCAACGAGCGCGCTCGCTCTCCGCTCGCAATTTTTTAAAAAAAGAGCACTCGCGCTCGTTAGCATTACTGCCATCTACAGAATTAACCGTTAAACATTTCAGTTTGCTTTATTTTTGCGTGGGGTGCATTTTTGCCCTATTTTTAGCTATCACATATAGTAAAATCATAATGGAGAGACCATTTCTTAGAATTCCGCAATTTGAATGTTTTGCAAAGGTATTATAATTCCAAGAATTATCCATTCACTTATGACTATTTTTTGTGGCAATGCCGGAGATATTACCAGTCTGAACCTAGCACAAGACTTTACCTATGTTGTTATGCCGAAACTATTGCCAGTGTGAACCCAGCGTGTAGTTCGTCTTCTCCGCAAAGGCATAATTTAGCCGCTTCAGCAACAAATCAGTCATTAGCTATGCTGCTAAGTAAAGCAAGCATGCACCTTGAGCACCTTGTATGCACCTTGTATGCAACTTGCATACACCAGTATGCACCTTGAGCACAGTAGAACGGAAGGCGGGTTTCGAACGGCGCGCCAAGCTAGTTGAGCTGTTCACGCCAGTGTTCTGGATCTTCTGCTTTGGTCGGATCTTAGATCCTTCTCGATCATTGGCAACTTTGTTCGATCCGATCCGATCAAATTCTGCAAAACGGCCTA